>JABCKS010000156.1:22563-33897 GCA_018851325.1 Termitomyces sp. DKA19
AGTCCTTTCACCTACCACGATGGCTTCGTCGTCCAACCAGCCCAACAATACCCTCTACCTAAACAATCTCAACGACAAGATCAACAAAGAAGAACTCAAGACACAGCTGTATGCCCTTTTTACCACCTACGGCAAGATCATCGACATCGTCGCCTCGAAAAGCCAAGCCATGCGCGGCCAGGCCTTCCTGGTATTCAACGACCTCGCAGGCGCGACTTCTGCCATGCGGGCATGCGAAGGGATGATGTTTTACGAAAAGCCAATAGTGAGATTGCCCCATGCATGTTGGAAAGATGACGGACTCAAGTCCACCGACGCCGACAGCACATTGATTACGCTAAAACCAAGTCCTACGCGATCTTACGGAGGGAAGACCCGAACTTTGTGCCGCCTACAGCGGCGAATGCGAGCGGCCTACTGACACAGAAGCGACAACGTGATAACGAGGCTGCGGATGGGGAGCGGGACGCGAAGCGCGAAAAGTCAGAGGAAGATGAGGAGGAGATGGAGATTGATGATGAGGATGAGCCTGCGCCGTCATTGAGTACCTTCTCCTGTACGTCGTGTCACCCATATCAATCAATTTATATGCGCTTCACTGCCTTCCTTCTCGAAAGCCACAACTGCCGTCCCCAGCGCATCTCAGCAGCCTTCTACGCGGCTCTTGTGCACCAACCTGCCACAGGAGGTCACGGACGACGTTTTGGCTGTTCTATTCCAGCAGTACGTGTCGTAATGATCATTGTCCACCGTCTCAACTCGTGTCTGCTAGATACCAAGGCTTCCAAGCTACACAAGTTACATGGTCTCCAACACCAAACGCTGATGGAGCAAAGGTGAAGGTTGCTCAGGTGTCTTTTGAAACAGCGGAACTCGCATCGGTTGCGAAAACGGCCTTGGATGGGTTTACGCTAAAGAAGGGATGGATCATGGGGGTTGCGTTTATCTGATCATGTGGATCACGGTGTGTCTCTTTGTACCGAATTGTAATGATCTTCTGTCCGCGCCTGGTAGACGTCAAATAGAGTTTATTGATGATAAGCACACCGTACGATTTCTACGGACACAGGACAAAGATGAAGCGACTACAAGTATTTCCGCGATGCTTATTTCAATGCGTTGAGAATCGCCTGTCCCAGAGGTTCAGCTGAAGCTGGATTCTGGCCAGTTATAAGGTTTCCATCAACCACGACATGGCTCTGTAATTAACATGAATATCGATCGACTAAACATTGCGCGGGTTTTGATTTGCTTACCCCCCACGGCTCCGCAGCCTTCTCGTACTTGCCACCGAGCGCCTGGAGCTTGTCTTCGAGGAAGAAGGGAACATCCTGGGACGGATGATAAACACCGATCCCAGACACGGGCGACCAAAACACGTTACGCACCTTGGTTCCATTCGCCAGGTCCTCCTCTGCATTAGAGAAACCAGTGAACTTCTTGCCTGCAAAGATCGATTTCCCAGCCGCGTCAACGGCGCCGGCGAGTGCTCTAATACACCGGTGAGTCGCCATCGACGCGCCGCCCAAGAGAGAATACTGACGCAGGTCCGTGGCACACGGCAGACACGATTTTGCCGTTCTGGTAAAACTGCGCGGGGTCAGCACCCTTTCGGGGCGGGGGGATGGGGGGAAAACACATCATCCGCGCACGACTGACCTGAGACGCAAGCCGCGCATTGGCGGGGTCGCTAGCGAGATCAATGACGGGACCGTGTCCCCCGACATAGAATACCGCATCGTAGTCGTTTACATTCACTTCCGCGAGCCTCTTCGCGCCGGCGAGCTTCGACTTGACGGTCTCGTCCTTGAGGAACTTTTGGCTGCCTTCGTCGTTGAGGTACGCCTGCAGGTTGGCGTCGGCCAAGCTGAGCAACGGATGCGGACGCGACGCACCTGGAGGCTGCCTTGGTCCACCTCGGGATTGGGCCCCGCGGGCGCGGCAAAGTCTATCGTGGCGTGAGGAGCCAGCACCCAGTACGGATGCGCAGCTTCCGGCAGGTACCAGCCCTGTGGTCGCAGGTTAGGTGAGGTTTCATTTTATGGGCTCCCCTCACGGTCTGGCGGCCAGTAAGCGTCTTGTTGGCAGACGTGAATACAAAGAGCACAGAAGGCATTGATGGTGGGTGGTGTTGTCAAAAGTCAGACGGTACCCATTCTTTATAAGAAACATTTCCCCGTGAGACAAGTCTCCGTCATATGGCAGATCAAGGAACACGGTTTCGTTTACGTAACGATAAAGATTAAACTCGCTTACGTAAGCCATCCTGATCAGCTTGCGGTCGATCAAGTAAACCAGACCCCAACACCCAACACCCAACACCCAACACCACACCACAACCCACGCACAATGTCGACGTTCTTCGGCCTGTGAGCACCTCCACCTGCGCTGACTGATTTTTGAGCACCGTCTAACGTGAGCGTGCGCGCGCGCGCGCGTGCAACCACCAGCGGAAAGACGAGGACGTTCAAGCCGCGCAAAGACGTCCCGGAGGGCACGAAGCAGTACCAGCTGAGAAAGTATGCCGAGGCCACGCTGGTGAGAGGCGAGACCGCGCACGGGGGGGGGGTGGTTTTGCGCGCTCGGGCTGATTCGTTTTTTTCTATTATGCGTGCGGCGCATCCAGGGGTCGGGGAACCTGCGTTCGGCCGTGCGCCTGCCCGAGGGCGAGGACACGAACGAGTGGCTTGCGGTGCACGGTACGGCGCGGCGCACCTGTACCCATGTTTTGTCACGTTCATCCGGGTTTTGTTCTAGTCGTGGATTTCTTCAACCATCTGAACATGCTGTACGGGACCATCACTGAATTCTGCACCGCCCAAGAGGTACGTCGCACCCCGCGTCTTGTTCCTCTTCCTTCTTGGGTGCCACAAGGCTGATTGATTCGACAAGTGCCCGATAATGTCTGCAGGTCCGCGGTACGTCCCCTCGTTCCACGAAGCACAACGGACCAGGTCCCAGTTTCCCGAACCAGATACGAGTACCTCTGGGAAGGCGGCGAGAAATACAAGCGGCCGACCAAGCTGCCCGCGCCCGAATACGTCGACGCACTCATGAACTGGGCACAGAGCCTGATCGACGACGAGGCGGTGTTTCCGAATAAGATCGGTGAGCGATCCAAGCCGGGTTGTTTCTTGATGTGTTTCATGGCCTGAATATGAGTCAGGCGTTCCGTTCCCGCGCAACTTCCGCGACACCGTCCGGGCGGTCGTGCGCCGTCTGTTCAGAGTATATGCTCACATATATAGCAACCACTTTGACCAAATATGCGCTTTGGGGATCGAAGGTCCGTCCGCGCAGTTGTGATGTGGTTGGGATGGACTGCTGACGGCAAACAGCCCATCTGAACACGAGTTATCGACATTTTTTCCTGTTCATCAACGAAGTATATGTTTGCGCTTTTGGGTTTGTTTAGGATCTGACTTTTTTTGTAGTTTGATTTGGTGGACAAGAAAGAGCTTGCACCGCTTGATGAGCTTAATGATGGTATTCTTGCAGAGGATAAGAATCGGTGAGAGACAAAAGTACTTATTTACCAAGTGACGTCACGAGTAGTGAGGTATATTACTCTATGGAACCGTGATTCAGAAGAGGCGAGTTTTTGGGACTGCGGATAATGCTACATATGCGTGTATGCTGCAAACATGTTGTTGATACAGATTGAACAGTTGAAGAAATTGACGAGTGCAATGGATGTGGAAAAAGGCATGCGGAAGGAAAAGCGTGAAAATATTCATATGGTAGGCTAGAGGTGTATGAGGGCCAGCAGGATTGGACTCGGAAATTGAACGCACTTTGACCATGGCCCACTGTACAATCAGAGTTCTTATTCGGGTTTGAAGGGCTGACTTGCAATCCTGACATGCGAGATGGTCCTCTAGGGGCCGGAGAGCGGACTCCATGGTGCTTGTGGAGAGATCTGAGGGAGGTATAAGTGATGGGGATCGAAGGGGGACGAGAGACATACCAGGGCGTGCATCCCAGGCGAGATAGGCAGAGGCCAGGGCCCAGGCGCGGGTGAGTTTCTTCTGGTCTGAAAAGTCACAGACGGGGGTGGGGGGGTTGGGGTGTGGGGGGGAGAGGAGGATGCGTTTGAGGGCGTCTGAGCGGCCAAAGTGGAGGAAGAAGAGACGTTTGAGATAGACTGGACCGATGGCGTGGGCCATGTCGTCGGTGAGAGAGGAGAGGGGGAAGGATAGGAGGTGGGAAGAAGTGGCGGCAGCCAGGTCGAAGAGGTCGTAGGTGGCAGCGAGGGCGTAGAGTTCGAGGGGGCGGAGGGGTGCGTGGGAGAGGAGGAGGGTGTAGACGTGTGTGCTGGGGACGACGGTGGGCTTTGGATCGACACCAAAGAAGGGGAGGCGCTTGACGGCAGCGACGAGCTGGGCAAAGGGGGGCGAGTAGTGGGCACAGGAGATGTCGTAGATGATGTGGAGGATGATGTTGAGGACGGCTGAGGATTCGGGGACATCGACGACGGAGTCGGGATCGTTGGGGGGAAGGAGGGAATGGAATGCGTTGGAGGAGGCTTGGAGGAGACGGTGGGAGTGGACATAGAAGAAGACGGCATCAGACGAGAGCAGGACAGACTCGGGCGGGGTGGACTGGAGCTGGGCGCCAGGATAGAAGGTGGTGGAGACGGAGACAAGCGCGGGGTCAGGCGGGGCGCGGGGCGTGCCGTCGTTGGACAGGGGCGGCGTGGGGATCTGCGTGGGCGCGGGGCCGTCGGGTTGGGCGACGTACTCGAGGACAGAGCCCCAGTCGGCAGTGGCGACGGCGTGGTCGTCCATGGCAAGCGGCGGCGTCTCAACTGGTTCGATTCAAGCTAGATTATATAACAATGACATCATGTGCGTCGACGGCGGCGGCGCGTCGATGGCGGCGTCGCGTCTCCTCACAATACCATCAAGCGCGTCGATTCAATCCCAATAGCGTCATGCCCTAGCTTTCGCCCCCTAGCTTTCGCCCCCTAGCCTTTGCCTCGTTCACCGCCTCCCGCGCCCCAAACCCCGAGTCGTGTAGTTCCTGCCGCCGCTCAGCACCCTCACACACGCAGCAGAGTAAGACGCCTACCATCCGCGCCACGCGCTTCGCCGTCGCCACCTTGTTCAGCTTCTCCAGCACTTGCCCCTCATTCATCGTCATCTCCGTCAGCCGCGTATCTGCCAGTCCGTCAGCACAAGTCTCGCACACACACACGCCGCCTACTGATCCGTTCCTCTATCGCCAGCACCCGCGCCTCGTCGTGCTCCGTCACAAAGCTCACCGCCACCCCGCCCCGCCCTGCCCGCGCCGTCCGCCCCACCCGGTGCGTGTACTCCTCCGCCGCCCGCGGCACGTCCCAGTTCACCACCATCGCCACCTCCTCCATGTCCAGCCCCCGCGCACCCACATCCGTCGACACCAGCACCCCCACCACCGACGCCCGGAACAGCGACAGCGATCCCAGCCGTTCCCGCTGCGTCAGCCGCGAGTGCAGCCCCGTGCTCCGTATCCCCAGCGACTGCAGCAGGTGCGTCAGGTACGCCACCGTCCGTGCCCGTCCACAGAAGATCATCGTCGGCGGCGGCTGTTCCGGCTCCTCGTCCTCGTCGTTCGCAGACCGCTTCCTTTCCTTCTTCCGTCTGCTCCCCGTTTTGCGTTCCGGGCCCGCACGCCGCATGTCCACAATCGACTCGGGCGGGTTGCATAGCAGATGATACAGATAGGCTTCTCGCACATGCGACGGCACCAGTACATACCTCTGATCCAGCGTATCAACCGTTTCAACCCTAAAATCCAAATCATTCATAATCATCCCCACTGTGCCCGCCCACTTACGTTTCGCTCATCCTGTGAATAAACGCCTTCTGCTTCCCACATCGCGCCGGTCCATTTGCGAGTCCTTCAATCGACCCCGTCAGCGTAGCAGTAAACAAACACGTCTGTCGATCCCTAGGAAGAACCTTGAACAACTGCGCCAACTCGTCCGAGAACGTCGCCGTCAGCAGCCTGTCTGCTTCATCTAGAACCTGTCTTTATCCTTAGCACCAGTTTCAATAAATAGCTTCCTTTGAGATACCAGAAACTTGACCCTCGACAGACTCCATTCCCCGCTGCTGCTTCGCAGATGGTCCACAATCCGCCCGGGCGTCCCCACCACCACATGCGGCCGGTTCCCAAGCTCCACCGCCTGCGCCATCATATCCATCCCCCCCACCACAACTGCCGTCCGCACGCTCAAAGCCGCCCCCAGCACCGCAAACTGTTCGCATATCTGGAACGCCAGTTCCCTAAGTGTAACATATAAGCACCTCCGCCCCTCTCTTTGCCCGCGGTCCCTCCAGTCGCCGCAGTATGTCATCCGCACTCTGTGCCGCGCGCTTCTTCGTGGAGGCCATGGTTCAACGTGTGGGAATCCGGACTGGTCGAAAAACTTTGATCTGTCCGGCAACTTGAACCTTACCGGACAACGTGGAAAGAACTCTATAATAAGCTTGCACGCTCGATATGGTATATATCTATCTATGCTTAACGGCACCCCCGACTGTATCGCTTCTGGGCCCTGACGGCGGTGTGCACAACACGATCCAGTGTGCCTATTTCCTTCTCTGCCGCACGGAGCACACCGCGGATAACTCTGCTTTCAATGGAACTGTGGGACCCTTCACTTACGCTGGGCCGCACGTTACCCGTTACCCATCATCATTCCAAGTCCCGATGTCCGAAAACCTGGACTATTTAAACAAGTATGTGTCCACACGGCGAACCCCACCACTTACCCACCCACCCAAACTTGATTCTCCTGACGCCATGAAGAAAACCACGACACCGTTCACCGCGCAGCTCGTGACATACGAAACGACGCTGCCGTTCGCCGAGGTCATCGCGCGCCTCGACGCCGAAGTGAACAAGCACGGCGCCGGTGCCGGGGGGGGTCTGATGAAGGTCCTGGGCAGCACCACCAAGCAGGAGATCGTGGACGGCGTCAACGGCGCGCTCTCCGGCAAGGACTTTGCGTGAGCCCTCTCCACCTTACCTTACCTTACCTTACCACACACCACACCAACCGCAAACAACAGATACTTCTTCGAGATGAACCACCACAAATGGATGAACGTCTACTCGGACTCGGACTCGGACTCGGACTCGGAGACGCCGCCGGCGGTGGTGTACACGATCGGGAACCCGTTTCTGGCGGAGACGTTCCTGCGCCACGATGTGCGCGCGGGGTATAGCGTCCCGCCGCGCTTGATGGTCGTGCAGAGCGCGGACGCGGCGACGACGACGGTGTTTTATCATCTCCCGTCGTCGTTGGTGGTGTCGGACGATGCGGAGGTCGTTAGGGCCGTAAGGGTTGTGGATGAGAAGTTGGAGCGGGTTGTTGGGCGTGTGACGGCGGATGGAGAGGGGTCGGCGGGTGTGTAGATAGTGCGTGTATCGAGATCTGTTGGCGTTGAGGTCTTGAGGTCCGACGCGGAGTAATATTGGTGGGATACGTCCTCGAACGAGATGGGACATTTATATCACCTTGCATAATCGAGCGATTGTCTTGTCTCTGCCGGTCATTGGTTAGTTGGTGCACGTCTACCTCGGAAATCAGGCGGGTCCGAGCCTCACAAGAACTGGGTGAAATAAACCGCTTGCGCAAAACTATGAGGTAGATGCGGTCAATGTATGTAATGACTATCAAATGGAGGCGAAAATCTGTACCAGCCTTCTGACGAAGTTTACGATTATACTCCTCGCTGAACTGAACAGTCCTCCCAGCACTAATTAGCTTGAGCGCTTCATCACCCTCCTGTATGTCGAACGAAGTCTTTTCCAGATTGTTTTCATTCTTAGTGAAGCATCAAAGACTATCTCAGCACTTTCTTTAATGAACATGACTTCTGGAAACTAAGAAATGTGATACACGACTTGATGGGCCAATCTGGAGAAGCGTGTGGAAATGTGATTGTTAGAGTAGTTAACACTGCAGGTGCCAAGTCGGAAAGTCACTTTGGGATTGAGACACTACTTGATTGTAATCTCCATGACGAGTGTTGGACGCAAGGCTAACAATTGTTCTACACGTGTCTACGGAACATTCTGTTATTGAACCACTTCCACTATCTCACCATCAGGATCCGGTCGGTGGGGTTGTGCCAGGCTAGAGATAAAACTATCTGGAATCTTCGCCTGTATCATGTCTTCTACAAATGAAAGTCTGAATTTTTCTCGGGCGAATTGTACAGGGATATCCCGATAATGAAGGTCAGTTTCTATGAAAGAAGTACTGATGACCAGCCAGATGTATGGAGGGATAGTTGACCAGATACGAGTGCCGTTCGGAGCAAGAGTCCCATCAAGATATATATCGCATGACTTGGCCCGGAATAAGCTGTATGGATAAAGAGTGCAGCCAAATCTGGATAGTCCTAGATCCTCGGTTGGCTGACCCAAATGTCAGAAGAACACACGAAGGCACACAGGAGATGACACACTGGAATATACCTTTCCCTTTGGTCTGGTGCACAGCAAAGATTATCCCACCAAAGCCGGGCAGTGTAGTGCAAATGTTCTAACTCAGGAACGAGTGCCCATTTATTATCAAGGAGGGCCATCGCCATATCTTCTCGCACTACAGATACTTATGGCAATAGCTCAACGACAAACTGAAAACCTGCTCACGTATGACTTCATTTGCTTTAGAGTCAATGAAAGCATTCAGTTCGCCTCTGTCGAATCCCATGCCAAATTCGACAGGATCGAGCTGATATGCGGATGATTGGTTTTGACGAATTGTAAAGAGGTCGACTCACCATCACAGCTTCACGATCGATTAACTCGAGAACATAGGCGGGACCAATCTTTTCAATATATAGATCTGATGTCTGTCGGATATTGTTTGAAGGCATGAGTGTTAGAGGTCAAGGGAGCTTAATGTATAAAAGCCAGAGTGGCCAAGACCTGTATGTCCGACATTACCCTCTAACTAGAAGCATAGGTGTCATGGTACACGTGACCTCGCCTCAATACTCGTAGTCAGTATTTGTAGTAACTCCCTTAACTTAGTCCATTTAACGTTCTCAGGTGTGTAACACATTGTATTTACTTATTACTTATCATAATACATTTAACGTTCTCAGTGCTATTGACGTATCGCGTTGCGATAACTGGTCAAAGCCTTACACTTGGACTAAGTTCTTAAAATTTTTTGATGCCCTCTCCCAGCGACTTGACGACCACGGAGTCGATGAGCGAATGGATTGCAGGTGCTGTAGCCCAAGCTCTGCAGTACCGGCTGGCGACGCGTCTGCAGGCTCAGGAAGACAAGTTGACGGCGGCACTGGACCGCATTGTGCGTCTGGAGCACGCAACCCGTGAGCCGAGAGAGATACCTCGAGTGCAGGAGGTCCCGCAGGTCCCAGGGACTGAATGCTACGAGTCTCTGACAGCAAGGTGCTGGATGGGGAGGGTGTGCGGAGGAAAAGGCGCGGGACGGCACGCGCAGCAGTGATTCATGCTCGGACACCACGGTCAGACCACGCAGCGTTGGAACTACCAGTGACGTTGCAAGTGCGGGGCCTGGGACCGGTGCAGGTCATTGACACTCGAGCTATGGTAGATTCGGGCGCTAGCTGTTGTTTTATCAATCAGCGTTTCGTCGACGAGCAACACCTACCTACGGTTCCAAAGAAACGTCCGATGCGGTTGCGTACTATTGACAATTCGGAGGTGAAGTCGGGTCTCCTCACAAGGGAGGTGCATTTGTGTGTGGTAATAGGTGACCACATGGAGACTGTGGTGTTTGACGTTGCTGACATTTGGGATGACAACTTAATACTGGGTGTAGATTGGCTGCATCGTCACAGCCCTTCCATTGACTGGGGCCGCTCTACAGTTGACTTCACCTCGACGTTCTGCAAGACATCGTGTAGGCGTGTGGAGCATCAGGGGACTGGCGACATGCAAACTGTGATGCGACCATGTTTGCCACCACCAAGACCTGTGCCATTGGTGCCGGTGCAGCAGTGGGTTCTCGGGGCATTTGCATATAAGTCAACATGCACGATGCCAGCGCGAACGCAAGTCTGTCAGAAGATTCATGAAGAGAAGTTTCATGGATTGAAGAAAGCATGCACCAGGTTGACACGTTTTTGGCGAGAACAACGTGTGGAGGCAGTGAGAATTGCAAAGGCTTGCATTGATGCAGCAATGGGGCGTGCAGAGGAAGGATCACAGACGAGTAGTGGGGGCCCGGTTTTCTTGGAGCAGAAGTGGGATATGGAGTCGAGGCGGGGGTGTGCAGGGCCATATTTGGAGACGGAGCGAGGAGCAGCTGGGCGGAGTTTCTCTCAGGAGCTGGCAGAGAAGGAGGTGAAGAGAAAGGGTGGCGGAGAGCAGAGGGTGGAGTTAGTGCCAGAGGAGTTCCACGAATTTCTGGATTTGTTCAACAAATGACGTTCGGAGCGGTTACCAGCACACACAAAGTATGACCTGGGTATCGAAGTACTGGACGGCATGGGAGTGCCGCCGCCGGGTAGACTTTACCAACTAGCGCCAGCGGAACTGAAGGTGCTGCAGGACTTCATTGATGAGAACCTGGTGAAGGGTTATATTTGGCAGTCGAGCGCACCATGTGGGGCTCCAGTTTTCTTTGTGAAGAAGAAGGATGGGGGCCTCCGTCTAGTGGTTGACTTCAGGGCAATTAATGCAGTAACAAAATCAGATGCGTACCCTATTTCATTAACAAACGAATTGTTGGGCTGCCTGAAAGCAGCAAAGGTTTTCACGACGTTGGACATGCATTGGGGATATTACAACGTAAGGATCCGTGATGGCAACAAATGGAAAACCTCGTTTCGGACATGTTACGGTCAGTTTGAGTTTTTGGTCATGCAGTTTGGGCTTAGGAATGCACCGGCGGTGTTCCAGCGTATGGTCAATGACTTGCTTCATGATCTGGTCAACGTTTACGTGGTTTTGTACCTGGATGATATCATTATCTTTTCTGAAGATCTGGCACAGCATGGAGCACACATTCAAGAGGTCTTGCATCATCTGAAGGAGGTGGACTTATTCCTGAAGCCAGAGAAGTGCAGATTCCGGATGACAGAAGTGGATTACCTGGAGTTGAAGATTTTGCCGGGGCATGTGGGTATGGATCTCATAAAGGTTAGAATTGGCCGGTACCATGAAACTTGTGCCAGGTAAACCAAATCTCGGGATTCTGCAATTTCTATTAGCAGTTTGTGGAAGACTATGCATTGATTTTGAAGCTGCTGGAGAGACTGAAGGTGAAGGATTGTGAGTGGTGGTGGGGGATGGAGGAGCAGACAGCATTTGACAGTTTGAAGGTGACATTTGCATGGG
>JABCKS010000157.1:0-24189 GCA_018851325.1 Termitomyces sp. DKA19
ACACTGAGACTGAAGATGTGCAAATGAAGGACTCTGAATCTCGCAAGGATACTGAAGAATTTTATGATCCTGATCGTGAACCCCCGTCCGCTTGAGCTAGGTCAGCTCCCCTACCCCGTTCATTCCCTTCCTTATTTGCCTCACGGCTGACGACACTCGTTTAATCTTTTCCCATTGATTGTCTTCATTTTCTGGTCCAACTCTATGTCGATCCTTGCCTTATCCCGACAATCTTCACTCAACCCTGCCTGTGGGCTAATATACCTTTGACTCGACACTCCTTTTTGTTATGGAGCCGAACCAGGACCACCTGTTCAGCTGAAGGGCGTATGTAGCGGCCCGTGACCTGTGTAACGGACTCATTTGCACCTACAGGACAAATTGCACCATTTGTCCTGTCATTCGCTTACTTCGCTTACCGACCACTTTAAATACTATGTCGTGTCACGTAGGACAGTAGTTTTTTCGCAAGACAAGGACTTACGCCAGTTCTTACCGCAACTCTAAGTGTGCCGTTACCTTTGCCTTATTCAGCGAGCTACCGTCACAATGATTGTCTTATATTTAAGTGCTAGCCTTCATATCATTCCTGGATGTCGTCTCTTCTGCCTCTCAGATATCTGATGTCTACGTCATATTTGGGATATTCGCGGTTGATCAGACCGAGTAATAGCCTACACAATATGAGGGTCCGAGAGAGATTTCAAATTGGATAGGAGGACTTCGGAATATGTAACACCGGCAGGCAGTAAACCGCGGTAAATGGAACAGTCACACTCAGTCCCGCACGGGATAGAACTATGCTGTATTTCGCAAAGACTACCCTAAATTGGACCACGTAGGACCTTTGTAGGACCTTTCTACTATGGGAAATACACGAGGTATCTACGGGGAAAATAAGAGAGATAAGGAGATGTTTACCGAGGAATTGTCACGCGGCCCGCTACAATTAACGGCTGCAAAACTGCTCTACTATCGTAGTGGGCGTTCTGTCTCAATTTCAGGAGGATCAGCGGTTTTTTGTATCACACTCTTGAACGGAATTACCAGTGGCAAATAATGCTTCTTCAGTCCTTTCATATGTAACATTGAAAGGTTATGCATACCGGCTACACAGGCTAAAGCTAACACACTAGTCATGAAACGATCATCTGACGAGTGGCGGGGGAACGGACCAGCGACGATACTACCGCCATTGCCACTAAGGAAGTCCAAAAATGGGAGGAAGAGACCCAAGGCTGACACAATTGGAGAGGTTGGCAAGGTTAACATACCCACCAACACAAGGAGAATCAATAGAACCGATGATTGCACCTCCATGGCGGAGAACTTAGAGATTACGGAGGTAGACTGGTAAGAAAAGGTGCGTCAGAGGAAGTGAAAAGGGTGGAGGAAGCAAACAGACATAATGAGAGGATGAAGGACACAGCTTTTAACAGAGCAAGCCTAGCAGTTTACTCAGATGGGTCAATGCTCAAAGATGGAGGGGGTCAAGAGTATGGGATGGGCCATGGCTGAATATCACCGAGGCCACGAAGTGTTCGTAGACCGAGGAGGATTAGGATTCAAAGCTAAGGTTTACGGCGCGGAGCCGGTAGGGATAGCCCAGGCTATCAAAATGGGCGACCGCATATACGCGACGCAATAGGAAAATGAGAGACACACACATTTTTGCTGACAACACCTCAGCAATTACAGCGGCATACGAACCGAAGGCCAAACCGGATCAAGTCCAAATGATACGGGCAACAGACACGATAGACAGGTTCTTACGAGATAACGAAAACATTGTACAAATTGAGTGGTGCCCGGGACAGGAGTGGATGGTAACGAAAAAGCAGATGCAGAATAGAGACGACACACGGAAAGGGAGGCAAGATATCAACACCTACGACCTGCCTTTAGCAAACTGTGACGTAACCGAGCCACAATAAACGTTGAAGAAAAATCTGCGAGGAACGATATATAACAAAAAGAAGCACAGGAGAAAAGAGATGGAAATGGAAAATAATATTCGCGACTTGGAGTAGAGTACTAGCTTATCTATGTCGGCTCACGAGAGAAACGAGTGGGAGGATGGGAGGTGATGGAGAGGAGTGATGAAGCCGGATTTCCTTTTGGTACGATCCGGCTTAGTCTGACGCTTGCGTGTACTTGCGAGCAAATAAGATTCTATTTGGTCGCCCTTGCTCTCTCGCACGGATCCCGAGAGGGAAACCGCACTCAAGCCGGCACGGGCGAAGTATTTACGAGACAAGTGCTACAAAAAGAAAACCGAACGAGAGGGGATAGTGGATATGAGGGGTAAGAGAAACAAAAAGCCGAGTCCAATGGACTGACGAGCTCTGTGTGAGTAGGCAAAGGAAGCAGGACGTAGGTAGTACAAACCTGACGAGCTCTGTGTGAGTAGGCAAAGGAAGCAGGACGAGGAGACAGTGACGCGTAGCTAGATATAAATACGATGTCCGAACAGAGAGAGACAATGGGCCATTGTCGACAATGCGACAAAGCAAATGTGATATGGCCACTGGCCAGGGGTCGCGTCGCGACGTGTAGAGGGTTGATCGAGGGACATGTCGCTTACATAAACGTCGATCAAAGGTCTTTAATCGCTTCACCTTTATTCCTGCCTTTAAAAATAAGAGCGATTTACACACACACACACACACATATATATATATATATATATATATATACATACACACACACCGCCTTTTAGCTCTGTATAGCTTGCTGGCGGTTATAAACAAACGTCATCCCATAATCCAAGTTTTCACGAATCACAAAGCAGCGTGCGTCGAAGCCCAGTACTTACTTTTTCTTCAAATATTCAACATGGACTGTACGGCCATCAACAAAAACATCTCTATTGATGATTTTGACAGTGTACTCTCCTATCCCGATCAATCTGTATGGGAAACACCTGACCCCTCAAGCCCCTCCTTCAGTGCCGGTGCAACACCGTGGTGGATGGGAACATACCATAAAACAGAAATCGTTGGTGCTTCCTTAACTTTCAATTTCACTGGTGAGTCCTATCTTGTACGCGCCAAAGGGCATACACCATGGCTAATCGACATGTGGTGAGGCCCTGCGATTTTCGTATACGGACAATCTGGCCCATCGTACGGTTCTTACGAAGTAGAAATTGATTCAAAAATATCGACGCTGAACGCGTATGCGGCAAATGATGCGTCCGAGCCGACGCTTCTCTATGGAGCGAGTAACCTTACATATGCCTTCCATACCCTTACCCTTCGCAATGCGGGTACCAAGAACGGAAACACGGGCGGAAATGCTTTCCTCTTTGATTACTTTCAAACAACAATACAACTCGCACCGGCAGGGTACGTCGCTTGGCCCATAATCAAAAGAGTTCAAACATGGAGTTGAACAGGGCTACCGTGTCAAATATAACATACGAAGAGGATGATCCCGCACTGAAATACTCGGGAAACTGGAGTTCGAACAAGTCGCCTAACTTTAGCGGTGGTGGTACATCATACACGAATGAAGATAAGGCGACTGTCTCCCTTTCTTTCCGCGGTACGGACGCCTTACTTTCGTTTTCATTTGCAACACCGTCTTGATCTTGCCAAACAAATCATTATATTATAGGATGTACTATCTACGTCTTTGGCGACAAGAAGAATGATCACGGCCTGTACAGCATCACCCTCGACAATAAGACCGCCGAGGTCTACAATGGCGTATCAGGATGTGGTGGGACATTCGGTGAGACATGTGAGCAGATGAAGCCATCCATCAAATATATCGCATCCAATCTTGATGATTCTTTACATACTCTGACGATTGAGAACCTTGCCGGCATCAACAAATCCTTCTTTGGTGGGTAATGTTTCGTTCGCGACCTGGTTCGGTGTCCATTGACTGAGTTTCAATGCTGACATGCAGACTTGGATAGTATTGTCGTAACTGTTCCATCAGTTTACGCCCCTCGTCAGCTTTCTGATTCAGAACTTGGGTCAACTTTCACCACATCGCCCTTGGCACCCTCGACCACTAGCACGAGTCAAAACAACTCGGCGACGGGACTCCTTCCATTATCGAATTTGCTCCTCCTTTTGCTGTGTCTTACTGTGATGTTTCGCTCTGGCACCCAGCAATTGTAATTCAACATCTTTCAAAATATACCCAATAGACCGTATGAAAAAGGTTCTATTAGGCCTCATGAGAAAGTTATCTCTCTAATTTATCAATCGCCGACATTCCATGTGAAGATGCTCTCATTATGGACAATCGAAACATCGAAACATCATGACCTTTCGATGATCTTCCAGCGAATAGAGCTGCTAACCTCCGTAAATCTTTGTCTACCCGAAATCTTGTAGACTCTCAACGGACTTGAAATGTTTTGCTGACTAGTCAGTACGAGAAAGTCAAGCAGCTACTGTCTAGTATCCGTTCTCGAGCTCGTAATCACGAACGTACAAAAAGTCATTCTCGGACCGTTTCATGAGCTCGTCATCATAATAGCATTTGAAGGGGTCTTCCGTGCGCGAGGAGAGTTGCTGTTCAGAGCGAATAGATAGCTCTGGGGAACGGCGTAAGATGGTACCCAGGATCTTCTTTCCAATATTTTCAAGCTTGCTGGAAAAGTTGCGCTCGACCAGATCATCAGACACTTCACGGGCGACAAGAGCCTCGTCTCTCTTCTTGAATCCTAGGAGGTCTCCCAAAAGGCTTTTGGTCTTGGACGCAATATCGCGCTCGATTAGCGATCTGTATCCCCGGGACACTACGGACGTAAAAGTCGTAGTCCCAGGATCGCCCGTAAAGACCTTCTGCGAAGCGCGCGTCAAGCTCGTTATTCGGCTCGAGCTCTCTTGAAGTCAAAAATGTTCTGGGTGATCCCTCGTTCTACAATTTTCCTGAGGGCGTTACGAACTGTGGAATGATTTTTGATGATGAATGGATCGGTGCGGATGCCAATTTCGACCATATCGCACATCGGGAGAGCGATAGTGGATGTTGAAAGGAAACGTTACGAATGCGAGGGAGTGGATGAATGTCATTGTAGTTGTCGCAAGTGGTTCAGAAAATGGGTTGTTGGAATGTACAAAGGGTCAAGGCGATCAACGCGCTGTGAGTGACCTCTTTCCAGACCAGCTGAGAAGTAGAGGAATGAAAGATGTCTTTTATGATATTTACTTCCGAATCCATCATATTTGTTGTCAAGCGCAAAGTTGGGCAGTTGCCGTCAGACGGCAGTTGGTTTGAGTGACGGACGCATAGGTAAGGAGGAGCAAATGATCAAACCTTTGATGGAGCCATCTCGGTGATCGAGAATCCTGTTGAAGGGAGAGAAGTATCACAAAAACCATGAATCCCAGAAGTTCGTGGGGCCGTAATTCCAGAACCTCACAATTCCCGTCATAAACGTCGGTCAGGATTAGGGCCATCATCTCCATTCCGATAGGATGCTGAGACGAAGTTGACCAAATTGCAAGCGACGACGAGTTCAGTGGTAACAGTTCCCAGGGATCATCACGACGTCAGAGCAGAGATTGACTGAATGAATGGGCACACAATGTCCTATTACTGTTATGGAAGTTACGGAAACAAGGCGTCAAGTAGCCGTTGGAACAGCGTGACTCGAATGGCTTAGTTTCATATGGGGTCATCTAGATGATTGGCCTTGGTCCTTGACATGCTCGTAGCAATGAGCGCCCCTCATTAATGGCCGCCCTCGCGCGTATGATCGGGCTTCCCACGATCACAAAAGCGGCGAATTCCAATTATTGATCATTTCTACTTCATCTTGTCCTTTGACTTTCACAATCGTTTTCTGTACCATATTTTCACAAATTCGCACCGGTGAATGGCTGTGGATACGAGTTTTCTTCCTATTCTATCGCAGTCTGATGTCGAGAGAACAGCGCAGGTGAGTGATGGCCCGAAGCTTACCTTGAGTAACCTCATAACATCCGTTTCCAGTTGATCCAACAAGCCTACGCACCTCCGACAGCATCTACTTCTCTAGAAGACTTAAAACGGCTTCAGACCGAGCTTTTTGAGCTCCAGAAGCGACCAGAGGCTTGGGGACTTGTGATACCGCTGTTGGAACATCCTGATCACAATGTCCAGTTTTACGGTGCGCACACAGCTCAGGTGAAGATTGCCAGGGACTGGTCAGAAATCCGATGCTTAAATCCATCAAACGACGCGTTAAATCGGAATTTTTTAGGGATACCTTTCCGCCGGAACACGTAGGACTTCTTCGGGAGTTAATTGTTCAACTCACAGCACACTCTATGTCGATCGGCCGTAGTAAATTCATCCTTCGCAAAATGTTCGTGACACTCACCACTCTCGCGCTAAAACTGGTTCCAGGCCACCCTACTCGCTGGCCAGAGTGGATTATGGGATGTACTATGACTTTCTCAAGCGCAGGGGCACCCACAGAATATATACACGACTTCCTTGCTATTGTTGCTGAAGAAGCTGGAATTACTGATTTGATTGGCTCGAGTAAGTGAGTGATTGTGCCTCCTTTGAATGTGGCATTGTGTTAAGAGATTTATATAGACTTCAAATACAGCAATCGCTGAAGGATGCCATTTCCATGGTTGTCCAAGCAGTCCGGTCATCATTGGAATCCTCACAACAGATACCATCTGCACTGAAGTGTTTCCAATCATGGATGTCTATTATCCCATCAAGTGACATTACCCCTCTCATTCCTCTCCTCATATCCCTCCTCACCCGCGCTGGATCTGACAGTGAACTATTCGAGGCTGTATCGGATGCGATCCAGGAAATTATGACAAAATCTGCGCTCTCGAATGGCTCGGGTTCACGGACGCTGACGGAGCCCTTGCTCATCTGGATTGACTCGCAAGGCAGCAAGATCATACAGGATACTCTGCAATCAGGCGATGTCGACGAAACTTCGCATTCGCTGTGCAAGCTTCTTGTAGCACTAGGCGACCACTCCACTTCCTACATTGCTGCTAATTTAGCGTCCCCGATTCCTGTAGTACCTGCTCCGCAGCCTCCTGGCACACCTTTTCTGCCAACAAAAACACGAGGGGAGCTCACCCAATCATTTCTACGCATCTTGCTGTCCTATACAGGACTTCGGGGGTATTATGGCGTGGATGAGGAGGAGAGCGAGATGACGCTGGCCTTTTGGTATCTTTTCCAGGAGGCTTTGTGGAGCACTGACTATTATATCGAGGAAGAAGAAGCCAATGGATCCGCGACTGTCGATGCCGATGAGGAAGTGCAAGCTGTAGCGAAGGCAGTGTACAACGAGCTGATCCAGATTCTACGGCGGAAGGTCGCCTTTCCTGAGAAAGGTGCTGGGTGGCCAAAAGGTTCGTCCCGATATAATTGGCCTGTATCTCTAGCTAAGGTATATTTGCAACAGATCAGGTCGAGAGATTCCAGGTGTAAGTCTTCTGCCTACTTCATTCTCCAGAGTGTCTTGACTATGTTTCGTTAGATATCGAAGAGATATCGGTGACACCCTTATCAATGCGTGAGCCCATCTCCCGTTGTCTTTGACTGTCGTTAACGTAAGGAAGTTACTACGTTCTTCGGCACGATATGCTTGGTTATCTGGTTGAAGACGCTATTCAACGCCTCAATGGCAAACAAGAACAAGACGGCTGGCAAGTCGGTATCTTCCAGCTCGTCACATACCACATCAAGCTGATCATGGGTAGGAAATCGAGGCAACGTTACATTGCATCGCCTCTATCCAGGAAGCCATAGATATGGAGAAAACACCTCACCTCCCTCGAGTGTTTGGTCCGGAGATCCTTGGACGACTACCTTCAACCGGCGCCAGTCGAATACGACGGACGACGCTCGGTCTCGTTGGTATGAATACCGTCTCCTGCTTCAATGAGCTGTCTTAAATTGAACATTCTCGTTCAGGGGCTTACTCTTCCTGGTTTGCTAGCCAACCTTCCATGTCTTCCGGTCTCCTGATGAGCGCTCTAACGTACGTTTCCTCCGCCCTCACGGACCCGCTGTTATGTCTTCAAGCTGCCATCGCTCTGCGTAATCTATGTGATGCAAATCGGAAGGCTTTAGCACCTGAAATCGGAGCATTCGGTCAACTGCACGCTGCCCTCGGAAGTATACCTGTATGCAGGGTTTCTACGTCTTTTATAACAGGAAATCTAACTATCTGTTCAGGAATCGGAAAAGGGCAAGGTTGTTCAGTCCATTGCTAGTGTTATTCAGGCATTACCTGCGCATGAGCAGATTTCACCGATAACAGTATGTCGCTTGTATATCTCCACCTGTCTCCACCATATTAAAGAAGGTCTCAGGCCATCGTCGATGCAATAGTTCGCAAGCTGGTTGAAGCTTTACAGCCCTTGTCTTCAGTAATAATCGAAACCGCTTTACTAACTCTTCACTCACCCTTGTTTAGCTTCCCGACGACGCCCGTACGATAATCATCAATGAACTCGAGACGCTGTCAGGTGTAGCAAAGGGATTGACGCGATCAATGGACGGTCTAGTGATCCTCGGGGAACGCGATTCGGAGTCGCAAGCTTCGCTAGAAATGATGGAACGCGCAAGGGAAGACCCGAGAATTGTTAGTCTACGGAAGACTATATTGGATACGTTAGAGGCAATCGTTAATATCTGGTCTACAGATGCGGGTATCAGCAGCGTACGCACCCTTTGCTATTTTTGGACACCGCAAGATATCATACATCCCTCACCTATCTAGGCGTTGGGCGATCTCTTCAAATCCATAACCTGTCTTCCTGGAGACACGACCCTCATAAGTCTTGCCCCCGGTCCACTTCTGGGACTCGTGTGTCATGCTGCTCGGCGCCAGCTTACTGCATCATGGTTGTCCCTCTCCGTTTCGCTCATTTCCCAGCTCAACCCCCCGCCTGCCCTGACGCTTGGCGAGGCGCTGAATGTAAAGACTGGACCAACGCCTGAGGCGGTGGCGATTGTTGGGGCTGCGCTCCCTATGTTGTTGGAATGCTCGTTGAACGCAATGTCACCGCCTGGTGCGATGGAAGCGGTCGGTTGCCGTATCCCACTGGTCGTCCACGGATATTGACCAAATCTTGCTTTAGAATCCGGATATCGTTCAGGAATTTTTTGTTTGCATGGATCGAGTAGGTTCTACATGAGCTTCGCGTCATTTTCACGCCGCTGATCGCGCCTTTTTTATGAAGATTGCTCAAGATTTTACGCGTTCTTTCTATACTTTACCCCTAGGGGCGCTCGATGCGCTAATGAATTGTACTATCACTGCACTATCGCTTCAAGAACGTTATTCTCTAGTACAAGCATCTAATTTCATAGTAAGATTGCCATTGTCAGTGAGGAAGTATTTTATTCTTGCTGACGAGTTCTTTGACAGTGCAATCTCATGCAGCGGAGCTCTGTTGATACCTCTTGTGATGTGGACAAAGAACGCCTGATACAACTTTACGGCCGACGAATTATGAAGGCCGTCCTAGAGGGCTTTGCGAGCGTTGCACCCCGAAGGTGCGTGATCCCTGTCTGCCATACATCCCACAAGATTAACCTCCTTCCCGCGCAGTGTTGTTCCCAATCTAATAGAGATCCTTGGCACGCTACTAAGTCGTGCTGGTGGTGGTCTTGGTAGTGGTGGAGGTGCTGGCGGCGCTGTCGCTGCTAGCTGGATACGCGAGATATTGTTCGAGGTGATAGGGTTGTTCGTTATCGGGTCTTCATATCTAAGTATCTTATAGGATGATTTTGTTACATCAAGAGCGACAAGAGAAGTCAAGGAAACTTTTGCCACTGCCATTATAAAGTATGCTTCGAACTCTTACTCCGTGTCCATGGCTTATGAGTTTCTTTGAAGTTCTCGCTCACTCAGGCGAACACGGGAAGCGGCAAACCAGTTTACTCTCGTAGCCAGAGGTTTAGAGTCCTCAGGATTTGGTTATGCTTCCGTTTCCATGTAATCACCATCCTTCTTTAGTGTATTTCCAATTGGACAGACTTGGATATTCGTTGTGAAGACTGACTTTCGTGGCCAACAAGACTTCTGAGTATGTATCGAGAAGGTACCAGAATTCAGAACATAATGTAGCAATCATCCAACTCTTACTATCTGTACTCGACGCACATCCTCACGGAGTACAGTGTCCAGATAACGTCAAGGATAGTCCCTGGCGGGGCAACTGTGTGGAAGAAGGGGCCTCGTCTGGTCCAGGCCGTTGATAGAGATGATCGCAGGATGTCCGACGATGGAACCTGGATATGCCAAGGGAGACATGAACGGCGAGGAATAGGGTACAGGCGATCTTGATCTCTGATCATCGGTGCGCCTCGTAATTGAACCTAAGATGTGGATGGAGAATAGCAAAGAGACCCCGCCCTGGAGCCTGAGGCCATAAACTTGGAACCCTCCCTTCGATGGCAGAAGACAAGGGGGGCGATGTCCGATTCAACACTATGTGACATCATGTCGAGAGTAAAACCAATCCTGGCGTCAGAGGGCCAGGAAAGGGACATGAAGTCCCTGCACAGGAGGTAGAAGTTGACTTAACTACCTCAAGCGGAATCAGAGCACTCCCCACCATCACAAACACTCGTACATATAGATTGTAGAGGTAATTCATTTGCAAGACGATGCTGTCCGTTAGAAATAGGGATATTTTGCTCAATGCAAGTGAAGATGAGTGTACTCAAAAAGATTTCAAACAGACAAAAGAAGGAAGCTTCGACAAGAACAGTATTTTGTATTGCAGAATACGTCGCACAATCAGATTTTTTGACGCCGTCGGAAAACACTGGCCCGTCCCTTTGATGTAACAAGGTATGGGTGCCGAACGGGCGATGTCAAAGCGCGTCCCAACCCGTAGGGGGCCGCGCTCATCTCTCTGCACCTGGAATATCGTCATTGGCGCTTTTGATTGTGGAAGAATCAAAGAACGCCAGATCTTGGAATTCGGTTTTTATATTTTTATGACCCCACGGTCATATGACCGTCTGATGCACGGACCACCCATTCTGTAGTACGACTGTAAAGGCGTTTAAATCCTTCGAAGCAACTTTCCAAATTTCTTACTCTGACTCACGACAGTAAATCCAGTCTTCGGCGGCCAAATATTCGATTCTTCAGATATTAAAAAATAAGCGCTGTCCTGTCCCTGCGCGGCACCTATGACACTGAAGCAATGTCCAGTGGGTGAACTTTGAGGGAGCTCTCTGGCAGACATTGTACAGTTTCAAATCCATGCCCTGTTCGTAGAGTATAACACTTGTGCGGCGGTGTAACTTGAAGAAGTACTTTCCTTGGTCCTTGGTCCTTGGTTTAGTACAATCCAACCTTATCGAACGTCTGACGCATCTGCGCGAGGTGGCATATTTTACACAAGTAATGAGGAGCCCTGCTCTACCTGAACCTTTTACTATTGACTCTCTCTCGATCTCAGCGAACTAGGGCGGCAGGCGGCCTGGTTGGACGTCAAAATCGTCTTGGACAAACCAGCCAATATTGATTGGTTTAGCACGAGTGTTTCTGTCGAGCGTCTCTTCTCCAAGTCTTGTCATTTCACAAAGTCTTGTCATCTGTGCACTGATGTCCAATCTTCACTTCGGGCCACAACAATCATGTCCGTCATGATGAACAAGAGTTGGTTCTAGCAGGGGCTGCTCGAAATCATCACCACGAAGACGCAGCCATGTCTCAATTAGGTGATTGATTTTGTATTTGATACTTGACAAGTTCGACAAAATACATCTCATTTTGGGCTGTAAACGGTTTGTAAACTGTTTTTTTACCGTTTTTTTACCGTTTTTTTACCGTTTTCGTTTAATTTACTCCCGATTGTCGACGAAAACTAAACGGGTCGGAGCCCTAGATCAAACTTCCATCCAATCTGCTTATGTCAGTACCCTCAAGCCTGCCGTACGCGTTTTCCCATCAAGGTCCAGTAATGCTTGAATCGTGGCATCTCGCATGCTTAGAAGTATCCAAGGATCTTTGATCATTCGTACTTCACATGTTGAATATGAGGCCGACGGGCCACACGCGGGACATCAGTGTTTATTGGCATGCGTTTAGTCGTCTGCTTTTGGTTGATGCTTGGTCTGAATATATCCCTCTTCCAGGCTCCTCTGAAAGCATTCTTTCCCCTGTGAGTCCTTTGATCCTGTCCCTGAGTGCGGTCGTCGCTTATGTATCACTACTCCCCTTGTTTCAGTGCTACATCGACTCAAGGAAGCACAGAAGCAATTCTATGGACCACATTTGTACCGTCGCAACCTCTTCAACACGTACTCGTCGAACGCTCTTGTTACCGGATATCCACAGATTCTCTTTTTCGATGACCCTAAATACACGTTTGAATGTCCAGCCGCCGTTCCAATTTGTGACGCGTCCCTTTTATACAAAACAAGGCATTGCCGGTGAATTTGTTGCTTCGTTGTTCGTCTATCTACATTTGTTTATTCTATATTCAGATACTTTTCTCAACAGTCCTATAGACTCTCGATTGGCTACAACAAGAAAAACAAATCGGACGTTGTTTCAATAATAGGACAATATCGTATCGTGTGGGTCCGTGACTGATCAGCAGTTCCAAATAGAGAACAATCACCATGATTCACGTTCGCAGATAAATGACTCGCAAGTAGATGGCGGAACTCTCAGCTCACCTCCAATTCCCACCCAATTTGTCCTACCATGCAGCCTTATCGTCCCTTCCGCTATTATCCGAAATTTTACTCTGAGTTCAACAGTCCGGCCAATTTCCTTCGTGGCACGCCACAGCAAAACGTCATAGTCGATACTGGCAAGACATCACGAGTCCTCTATGAATTTCTAGACGACAAGTTTGTCGACAAAATTAACGACGGATACATCAGAGCAAGAATCAACTTGTAAGCACTTAGTGATTCCCGCAAACATTCTTCCCTCCAATGCCCTTTTGTGCTAGAGCCTGTAAATTTGTGGAGAAATATCAAGATCGGGTTATAAAAGCCTACCTCATTCCGTGTTCTCCTGTCGACTCCAAACTCGAAATGGAGATACTACGCGAGGCCTATAGTTTGCAAATTATGTTGAAGAATCTCCTCCAAGATGCAGACGTAAGCCATCTCATCCTTAAATCAATGATATCATTGCTCATACAATGAAACAGCGCGTCAGACCTGAGATTCTTGACACCTTTGTCAAGCAGCAAATGAAGAGAGCATCAAGAATGAGGCAGATGCAGGCTGAAGGAGGAAATGATATACGAACAACCGATATTGCAAGTGAGTAATCATATATGTTTCTCACATCATCGGCAAATCTTGACCACTTGGCAGGTTGGGTATTGAAGCTCGTTGAACGGCGTATTTGGACACCGTATTACATGTTCAATGACCCTTATTAACCCTAGCGAAAAGATCCAGCGAAAGTCAAGTCATCTATCCATTCTGGAGAGATGTACGACAGAAGGCGGAGAAGGAAGCACATTGAAGACGAGGTTGATGATGAGTTCCCTTAGTATCGAGTATAGTTCTATCTTTCCATTCAATATAATACGACCTGGAACATGTACCTTGTCTTGAAAGGACAGTCTACAATTTGGTGTAGGGACCACCTGAGGGGTTGGAGAAGGAAGGGGAAGGCATTCCAGGAGGGTCTGAAGAGAATGGGCAATAGTCTCCATGGATTGGCATAAACTAGCAAGCTCATTGGTGTGAAGGGTGACAGAAGCTTGGGTAGACTGCACCTGAGTCTCCAGAGCTAACAAATAGTGCCAGGCATCATTCTGAGGGCTGAAAGCATCCAGGGGATCTGCTGGCAGTGTTGGAGTCATTATAGAGGTATCAGGCTGGGACACAGTAATGGGGAAGGAACTTTTAGGAGCAAGAGCAACTCTAGTGGCTAGAAGGGGCTTCCAGACCAAAAGTGAGAGACTTGTTCTGCTGTAAGGTCAATCTCTGGAAGCTGTGGCACAGTCACACAACTGGCAGAGGGAGATCCAAAGAGATATATTCAGAAATGGATATATCTACAAGTATAGCTACACACCTGGCAGAGGGAGATCCAAAGAGAACAAGTCTGAGGATACTCCCTTAGCCAGGTCAGAAAAATGCCCACATGATTATGTAATGTTGACATAATCTGATGAGTATGCAGAAGGTCAAGACTATCTGAATTATGAACAAGGAAATGTTGCAGCTATAGTGCTGAAAGTGGGACCTATAGGTAGGTTAAGAACAGGGGCATCAATGAAAACTATAGTGAGGATAATCTGTTAGAACCCTTACTTTGTGAACTGACAGAATGGTAAGTTTATATCCTCAGTTCAATGCATAATTGACTACTACTGTACCTGACAGAATGGTAAGTTTATATATATGCAAGTCATGTCAGTATGTGGGTCCAAGATTGTATGTACAGTAGCAACTCACCTTCAGTTCAATACATAATTGACTGAAGGTATGGTGAAGTAGGTAGTCATGTATATATGTGGTAATGACAATAGAGAGTTTGAGTCAGGGTAGGTGAATGGACATGGGAATAGATATAATGAGTGGCCATTAGCTGAAATGTTGCAGACAGTGGGAAGACAATGATGTTAAGGTCAATAGTACCTTAGTATTGATGCAGTTGTGTTAAATTGGCATTCTAACATAATCTGAAAGGAATAGGACATGGAAAAGTGGGAAAACTTAAGGGGTTCCCTGACATTGACAGTATCAACATATATATAAAGTATAAGACTTAGTGTCAGTACTGATAAAAGAAATGAAGAAAGGCTCCAGCTTACAAGTTTCATAATGTCTTATCAATGGAAGAAAGCACACAAGATGCACCCATGATGGATAGAGGGAAAACCCTTATGGAGCATGTTGCCTGTTTGTAATCAGTCAGTTAAAAATGTCAGTATCAAATCTGTGAAAATGAAACAAAGTGTCAATAGCCCTTCTGCACAAGATATTGCAAGCATCCAATTTGATTTTGACAATGTCACATTGGGATAGGGAGCAGAAATTCCGGCCTAGATAGTGGTTATTTATAAGGTCCTGTGACTAACATTGTAATTGACAATGTGGCCATGACAATGGGATTGGGTAAAGTTCCAGATAAAAGTATGAGATTGTAAGACCCTAGTTACCTGCATTAAGATGATGAGGAAGGAAGTAGTGAGATTCTCACCATCATGAATGGACTTTGCAAGCAAATTAGGGTTTAAGTAGTCATTATACTAAGACAGCTGACCATTTGCCTTGCATGAATGTAACCAAAGTTACTATAACATAAGAGACAATTGTGGATCTTAGACTCATTAAGAGGGTATTCAGCTTTATAATGTAAGATACAGATTGAGGGCTAAAAGATTACTCCATGTGTTTTATCTTGTGGGTATAGAGGACATAGTCATTGGACAAGATGTTGTATTATAAGAAATTGACCTATATGTCAAATTAAAATTAGTATTGTTGAAGATAGGGTGTTGAGAAGGTGAACTTTATATAACAATATATATATTACAATGAAGAGTCCTTCAACTACTAATATAGTTACCTCAGAATGAGGTCAGCTGGTGTAAGAGAAAAGACCTATAAAATCCTAGAAGCTGAAAACTGTAAGCTAAAAAGGAATGTCAAAAACTGTAGATGAGGAACTTATACAAATTATAACTGCCTCCCCTGCTGCCAGCAACCAGCAGAATCCATATGATAATATTGGACAGCAGCCAGATCATCTATCACTGAATGACATGACTATACTGATAGCCACCCAAGGTAGCTACATACCAATAAGGAGCAATCATGGATCATTGATCTGTGATCACCTATTAAGCCTTCTACAATGAAAGGTTCAATTTTATTCTTGTGAAGAAAAACTTGGAACCATATAATGCACCATATTAAACAACTGCCATTCTATAAAGGATATCTGATACAAAAGGCACTTGGCTGCCAGCTACAAGAAGAGAAGAACCAGAGTAAGGGTTTAGCTAATAATGGCCAAACCTTATTACCTGGACTAGTTGAGGCCATACCAAGCATGTGTTGGCACTCCAAGCATATATTGATACAATGTATAATCATACTATTGTTGAGAAGGTCTATGTATGCTGGAAGGAGTATAAAGAAAGAGAAAATTGGGGACTTTGGGTAAGTAATTCTCTTGCCATGGCTCAGAGTTAACAACCTCAGTAGGTTTTTGTTGTCTTTCCCTTAGCTCTCTCATAAGCTTTTTTCAAGCTATATAAGGTATAACTCAAAATGCTGCTACCTTTGCTTGCCAAACAGACCCATCCAGCTTGGCTACAATGACTACCTCTGATTCTGGCAATGACTACCATAAATCTATGAAATCAGGGCAACATTTCAGCACTCAAAGAGCTTTCAGTAGTTATGTTTTTGACTTCTATCAAGTCTAAGGGTTTGAAATTAAAGTCTTTAATGGAATTTTTATATTTATCTACAAAATTTAAAGCCTATTGGAGGCTTATCTTTCCTTACTCTCTCCCTTATTTTCTCCACATGTTGGTGGTGCTTGGCTAGTGCCTTAGCACAATGCCCAATCAACTCTTCTGTATATAATGTACCTTTTGGAAATTCAATTAACCAGATAGCCTCTACTAGATCCAGAGGCAGGGTTGGATGAGCTCCAATGACCATGAAGTATGGTGAACATCCAAATCTCCACCTAATGGTCATGCAGTCACTCTACATTACATAGTAGAAAACCCAGAATCATTTAGTGCAATCCTCACAAGCCTTGAACAAAGCTTGTGTCATATCCCACTAGTCTCTCAATCCTGCCATTAACTGGAGAATTATATGGAGAGATAGCAATGCCTCTAATTCTATATTTTTTTTCAAGCCAAGCTGTGACTTTCTTGAACTGACTAGCATTGTCAGTGAGGATCTCTACAATACAGCCCCAGCAACAGATGACATCTTCAAACAATTATTGACCAATTGTTTTATAATTCTCTCTGTGCAAAGGCCTCCCTTCCATCCAAGAAGACAATGCATATCTACCATAGACAATGTACTTGCAGCTATTAGAAGCTGGAGTCATATGTATAATGTTAATGTGTGTTGTTTAAAAGATGGAGGGAGTATAGTTTACAGTTGGTGCCTTATTCACCACAGTCTTCTGTCTGACCTGGCAGTTGTGATAAATCCCAATATACCATTGCACATCTCCATTGATTTCAGGCTATCAAAAGCATTTCCTGTATCAGCATTTTGGTTGCATAAGCCCCTTTATGCCCCAAGGCATCATGGGCTGCTTTAAGCATAAACATTTGTCTATTAACTTTGACTACTAGTTTGTGCCTTTCCTTCTAATTGTGCTTGTACAGTCTCCTCTTTGGGTCAAAGAAGAATTGCCTTGCAAGCTTCTTGACTTTGTCTAGCTCCCAATCTTGCAATCCTTCAGGTTCTCTGCTTGGCTCTTGTAACCAGCTCTGGACAATTGGTAACAAGTTATCTCATTGCTCACTCTGTCCTCCTTTCCTTTGCTCCAAGTAGGTTTTTAAGTCATTTTCCTTATACTCCTCAGTTTCTTCTGTTGGTAGAATAGATTAAGCAAGGGCCAGTACTGCTACAGGATCCATTCTGGATGACTGTTGCTAATTTAAAACTGCTTTTCTAAATTCTCTCTCCTGCAACCTTGCATTGTTGAGTTCTTGTTCAAAGTCTAATACTTCTGCAGCTACTATATGTAGATAGCCACCTCTAGTATCAATCTGATCAGCAAACTGTTCAAGTGCTAAAGGTTTCTCATCCTCCTAACCTGGCTCATTGTTGGCTCTAGCTGGATACTTAAAGTGCATTGTTTTTGGTTGATCTACCAACTCTAGGTTAACAGGTGGATACTCTTTATCTGCTGATTGCTTGGATCTTCTTAATAGGCCATCAACACTAAAGGTTTTTCCTGGCACATGCCTCAGAGTAAAATGATAGAGTAGTATATCCTCAATCCATCTCATAATGGTGGCATTAGGTCCTACTCCAAGATTGCTTAGCATTCCCTTCAAATACTTAGCATCTGTTTCAACCACAAGCTTCCTATATCCAATTAACCAATACTTATTGGTCTGCAAGGCCCTCATCAAGCCATAAAGGCTCTCTCTTAGGCTGTAAAAACCTTGCCTCCCTTTCATTCAAAGTGATGGATCCTAGCTTTGCACAAGTGCATTGCTTAGAATTGTCTGGAGCTTCTTGAAAGATTCCAAAGCCTACTGCTATCCAAGAAGTATTAACTGAAAAGGCTGCTGCTCCTTCTGACTCATGGTCCAGAGGCTTCAGAGGTGCACTTGCAGCTAACAACTCCTTGAGCCAAGCTATTGCTACTTGTTGCTCTTCCCCCCAAACAAATAGTGTGTAGTTTTGAGTCAACTTGTTGATAGGTGCAGCCACTCTAGTATAGTCCTTGATGAACATCCTAAAGGTACCACAGGTCCCTAGAAAAGCTTTTACATCTGACTTATCCTAGTAATCACTCCATTCCATCACAATGGCCAAGCATTTGGTCTCTGGTTTCTGTCCCACATAGAATCACCTATGACTGACCACTACAATCTCATCTGCACAGACTACTGATTTCTTTCCAGAGAAAGTTCCTCCAATATATTTGATTCTTTGTAACACTCTGTTCACATTAAGCAGATGTTCCTATACAAATCTCCTGACACCTGGATTTTCTGGAATGACTTCATAGCTGCCATCTGACAATTTATATCTATGAAGTGGCTCTCTGACTGGCACATCATCTATGTATAGTCAAGAGACATGAGGTATCTCATCCTTCAAGATGAAAATAATATCATCATAGAAGATTAGTACTGAATTTGTCCATCCCATTGGGAGAGTTACTAACCTCAAGGCCCCAAAGGGTATCTATACTATTAGGATCTCTGATGGTTATAATGGTACTGCCATGTTGTAGATACTCTATACTACTTTCTGTCAGTGTGTCAAAAGGATGACCTAGCAAGACAGTATAGGCTACCAGATTTGCCAGGGCAGGACACTGTTAAAAGTTCCTTGACAGAAACAAAAAAGAAGGAGTAGGATAGGACTATTGATAGGCTCTGGGAGACTTCTGTACCCTTCAGCACTAGAAAACTGTTAGATGTGTCTCCTAGATTAAAAAAAGCAATAATACACAAGTTGACTCTCAAATTAGGGACTAGGTCTAAGGATCCCAATATTCTAAAGGTAGCAGTTCAACAGCAGACAGTAAGAGAGAAGAAACCACTTACAGATGGAACACAAGATGGATTGCCTACTGGTGCAGTAGTGTAACAGGATTGTGTAGCCACTGACTTGGAAAATATTCCTCTTGTAGAAAAGCTAGTAGTTCAGAGATTTGCAAGTATTGAGATCCTTATACTCCACTGTTAACCAGAGGGGATAAGTAGGAACAATCCTGGACAGTAGTTCTCAAATAGTCAGTATAGCACTAAATGAGGCACTTTGCTTAGGGTTGACTTGTGATCCAGATATATACTTAAGAATAGATAGTGTCAATAGTCAAGTAGATGCATCAGTTAGTTTAGCCAAAAATGTTCCATTTACTTTTATGGAGAGCCTTACCATTTACTTGCAAGTGCACATCTTTGTTAAGCCCCCTCATTAAGATGTTGCATATGTCCAGCTGGCTGTTTTGCAAGGTCTGCATAGCACTCTGGATGCTTCCTATCTATTTCCCAATAGTAACCACAGCATCTTGTAGATGAGCCATTCTCTCATCTGCCTCCTCCTCTTTATTGTGTCTACTACTGCTATCTACTTTCTCCATTCTTTCTTTCTGGGACTTCCTAGAGTAGCACCATCTATCAGGGTCCCTACTACTATAAGTACTTCAAATAAGTTATACTAATTGTTCTTGTGTATATCCCTAGCAGGATCCTTATAGTGGCTATATCTACTAATCAGTCTTTTCTCTAAAACATCTATAAAGGTTGGGGTAAAGCATCCTAGGAATTTATCTACCAAAAACCCATTCCCAGTAAACTTAGCCAACTTCTTAGCTTCTGCCCTGATCTTCCTGATTAGAGAATAGATCTCTAGTACTATTTCTACTCAGTCTGGCATGTTCTCTGCAGATTTTGTCTAGGTTTGCAACACTACCTATGTCATCCACTGCTTCTGGATAGAACTCCTTAATCTCTTTCTCAAAAGCAGATCAAGTATAGTCATCTCCAAGGGAATCAAAGCCCAGCCATTTTATTCAGTCTGAGCATCTATATACTTTAAGATTCTCTTCTTTCTTTCTTTATCTCCCTGTATCCCACCATGCCTAATCAAAGAGATTATTCTTTGTAGAAGACAAAAAACCTCAGAAGGTTCAGTATACTTGAACTCAAGAGCATCTCTGCTATCATACAGTGGCATCTTATGTCTGATTGGCTCTATGATAGAGGCAGTAGAAACTGGTTGGATAGTAGAGCACAGTTCTTTTGGTGAACTTGAAAATACTTTCTCAGTCTAAAGCTTTCTTCTTCTAAGTAAGGTTTCAAAATTAGACAAAAAGGACTTTGAACTACTGCTATTGGTCCTAGTTTCTCTTTTCCTTAATACAATGGAGTTTTTCACCTTAGGTGTAATAACTTCAGGTGTTTTGGGCCAAGACATTGGTGGTGCAAAACTAATGTTTCAAATGGGTTAAATTCCTTACAGAAATCTAAAAGTGAGTTTCTATATAGAGAACCCCTTGCAGTGGGCTCCAAATTATGTGAAATCTGAAGTTTAACTATTAACATAATGTTTGCAGACTTGGCCAATATGTTGTACTTAGATCTATAAGAGTTCAGGGCTCTTTTATACTTAAACTCCCTTTCAATAACAATGTGCTCTTTGGAGACTAGGACATCTTATTTGGGTCAGTAATATTGCATGAACCCATTGAAGAGGAGTTGGGAAGAGTAGAGGCAGTAAAGACTGATTAGTCTTGCTTAGTTAATAAAGCCTCTATTAAAACTTTGATATGCTAAGTAATCTAAGGAGCTAGATAGTTATAGCTGAGAGAAAGTTCATCCATGGGACCAATTAGAGATATATATTGATACAAAAGTATTGTGGTCACTAAATTGATCCTTAATGATCAAGTCAAGAAGGAAAAAGTTGTCAAGGGAATTTAAAGTTATTAAAAAAACTTAGAATTACAAATTAGTGTCAGGGTAAAAAAGAATGTATTGGGGGCTATAAAATAGAAGAGAGTGGAAACTAGAGTAAAAGCTATGCTAGATGGATCAGGCAGAGGCAGCAATGGTGTCTACACTACAGCAGCCTCCAGTACTGCCATGCAATCCTCTGGGAGGGATAGCTAAGCATTGTAAAACTCTATATTGGAGTTATTAATGGTATTGCTGCTAGACTAAAGAGAGAGTGTGAGCTAAAGCAAAGAAAAAGAGAGAGGAAGAGTAAAAACCTCAAAGAAAATGTTGAGGTCTTGTAGAAGCATTCTGGCTTGGTCAATAGCAGAGGAACTCTGAGCTTTATTAAGTCAGACATGGTGCTCTAAAATGAGTTTGAACCTGTGATCATCTATTAAACCTTCTACAATGAAAGTTCAATTTTGTTTTCTCATGAAAAAAACTTGGAATCATACAACATACTCTATTGAACAACTGCCACCCTATGAAGAACATTCAACATATCAAGAACAGCATCTAGCTGCCAGCTATGAGGAGAGAAGAACTGGAGGAAGAGTTTAGCTGACAATGGCTAAATCTTGTCATCTAGACTAGTTGAGGCCATGCTAAGTGCACATCAGCACTCTGAGTATGCATCAATAAGACATATAATTACACCATTATTGAGGAGGTCTGTGCACATTGGAAGAAATATAAAGGAAGAGGAAATTAGGGACTTCAGGCAAGCAATTCCCTTGCTATAGCTCAGAATCCCCAGGTAGCAGACATCTTAGGCTTAGGAGCAACTGAAGAGCTTTGGGTTTATAAGTTTAATATACTTTTGTGCACCATTCATCAGTTTTGAGACTGTCTTTTCCTTTTTACTTTTGGATTAAAATAAATAAATCTATCTATTACTACAGTGTTATTGGAAGGGAGTTTAAGTATAAAAAGGCCCCAAATGCTTGCAGATCTAAGTACAATATGTTGGCTAAGTCTGTAAACTTTGTACCAATAGTTAAACTTCAGATTTTGCATCACTACATAGCTGCAATGTCAAAATGTTGGCCCTCAAATAGAAAACAATAGGGACCAGGATGGTGCCATGGATTTTTTAGAACTGTATGTCACAGAGTATTAGCAGACTGCCATCAACTCCTAGAATGTTACACAATAAGTGTTCAGTTCTTAGTATTGTGTAAACAGAACTATATTTGTATATACCTAGAATGTTACATAGTAAGTATTCAATCTAGGTACAGTGTAGTAAGTATGAGTAATTAGAATAGTAAATGTAAGTTGTATACCCTTATATCATGTAAACAGAACTAGAGGTACATATATCTATATATAATGATATATATATCTATGTAAATAAAGTGGACAGTGGCCATGTTCCTTTGACATTGGCATTTATAGCACTCCATTATAATATTACAAATGTGATATCCAACACTCCTCCTTGCTATGAACCAAGTCAACATCTCCTCCTCACATGTAGTTATAGTGTTCTAGGATATTCTGAGTATTTGTCATAATTGTGTGAATAAAAGCCTTCAGTAGTGCCCTTATAAACATGTCTGCAATTTTGTGTTGATGTACTTTATGATTATTTCTTCCATCTGCACCCATTCACAAATGAAATTGTATTTGATGTTGAAGTGCTTGACCCTTGCATATGCTGTTGGGTCCTCTGAGAGTACAATGGCTGCCTTGTTGTTGTAAAAGAGGGTAGTTGGTTTTTCTGTATGTAAAGTCCTATCTAAGTTTTTCATCAGCATCCACAACCAAATGCATTCCTGTACTGATTTGTATGCTGACATATATACAGCTTTGCATAATGATATAGTAACTGTTTTCTGTTTTCAAACTGACCATAATATAGCTCTAGATCCTAGTGACTATCAGGGGATCAATCTTTATGACTGTCCCACTCTTGCCTAGCTTAGTCCATGAAGATTGGCACCTCTATCTAGCTAACCTCTGGACTGCCTAGCCCTCTCTGACTTCTCCACCATCTTGGCTTCCATACCTAATGGGTCCACTATATGATGAGTATATATTATTGTCTACTATTAATCCTTCTACTACCAGACCTATTAGTCAGTACTTTGTAGTCATTGGCTCCTGCTTTAGTCATAGGCTGTAGCCAATGGCCTCTGTACTTAGTTATAGGTTACTTAGTCATCTAGGTAGTCTTGTAGTATATAATGGGACTTAGAAATAGACTATCCCCAGTCCAGATAATAGCATTGCTTCTAGGTTTCCTCACTAGTATAACTGTGAGCTTAGCCAGTGCAGCTCCTTACCTTCTGCCTTGCCCTCCTCCTTTGCCTCTTATTTCAATAGCCTCCCACTTGCCTACCAACTGTTAAATTGGTTTGCTCACCACTTGCTATATATACCCACTTGTACTTTGTCTAGTGTCTAAGCAACTTGCCCAGTTAGCATTAGTGAAGCCTCATAGTATAATCTGTGATCCCCCTAGTTGTAACTTGAGTTCTCTAGTTCCCTTTAGATAGCAGATAAGATGAGTTCCAACATTCCAGTGGGACCTATTACAGTGACCTAGAAATTGTGAAAGTTGTTATACTACAAAGGCAATATTAGGGCATGTAGCAATTGCTATGTAGAGCAGGTATCTAATAAGAGATCTGTAAGGGGGTTTGCCAATGTCATCCTTCTCCTCCTGAGTCTAGACATTACAATTTGGGCATCTGAGTTTAGACCTAGGCTCCATGGGGAGTGAGAGTGGGTGTGTGTTTGTCTGGCTAAAAGATTGCTGTACAATATGATCAATAAATGCCATCTAAGAGAGAGCCATTGTTTGATTTGTTTGATCCCAGTTGACCAATACCCTGACAATGTAATTAGGTGTCCCTAGGTCTGAAATAGTCCAGGCTTCTTGCATTTGGAATTTGAAGCACTTATTTTTGGTCTTTGAACTTGCAATTGAAAGGAAGTCATTCCTGTGTACAGCTACAATGACTGTGTCTGTGAGTGACTTTTGGAAGTAAATGCAAGACTTACAAGCTAGGCAAATAAAACTCTAGGAGATAATTTACTCATTGAGTGCTTAGTTCCAAATTTTGCCTGCCTGTTT
>JABCKS010000158.1:0-33756 GCA_018851325.1 Termitomyces sp. DKA19
ACTAATTACATAAGGAATAATTAGTAATAATTATACAATAATAATAATTTATACTATATGTTGTAACATGCACAATCTGTTACAGCCATCCACTGCCACCATCATGTAGTTTGCTCCTCCCATGGATGTCATGCTTGCTGGCCCCCACAGATCTATGTGCACTTGGCCATTTGGTGCTCCCTCTGGCTCTACCACTGCATCATATGGTCAGGCTGCATGTTTACTATAGATACAGTCTTTGCACACACCTGATACAGTGAGATCCCCTTTTACCTCTAAGCCATCAATGAGATTCTTTACTAATGCATTTTTGATAGTGGATACACTAGCATGACTGAACCTTCTATGCTAGATGTCAAGGCTAGTGGGTTTCATTGTCGACTTGGCAGTCATGGCCAATGGTGCTTCCATTCCTCCAAGGGCCCCAATCAGGTACATGCCTCCCTTTCCTTTACTGCACAATACTTCTCTGCTAGCAGGGTCCTGGAAGTGGACTAATCCCCCACCAAAAATGACTTTAAATCCAACTTGGTTGAAGTGATTTATTGAGATTAGATTTGAGGAAAGGTCTGGGGCATGTAGGGCATTTTTGAACACTAGTTCTGACAAGCCATTCACAGTTTTGCATGTTCTGCAGACAGTACCTCTCCTGATTACATGGAACATTGCACCTTTTGGAGCAGCATGCCCTTGCATAGGGTTTGTTAACTCTTTGTAATCAGAGAATGCATCCTTGCTGATGAAAAAGTGATCAGTTGCCCCTGAGTTGGTGTAAGTGGGGATATCTGAGAAGTCTTTTATGGGTTGTGTTATGGCTGCCAATGCATATGTGATGTGGGGTTGTGTAGGTGGGGTTTGAGCATTTTGTTCCCCTTGTGTGGTCAAGGTGGCTATGTTCATGGCAGGCAGGATTGCATTGGTAGAGGTGTCACCAGATGGGGTTTGGGAGATCTTCCCCTTGTTCCAGAAGTTTGGCAGGAATTGTCCTTCTTTTCCTCCCCCCTTCCAGTAGCAATTCTCAACAGTGTGTCCATTTCTTTGGCAGTTAGGATTTATACATACTAATCTTTGTTTGGTCTGCACTTGTAGAGCTGTTGCCAAAACTCCAGTTTTCTGTTTCTGAAGTACTAGTCAATCCCAGTGTATAGTAAGTGTGGCAATAATGTCCTTGGATGTTTTCATGGTGTACACTCCAGCCACTACTGCATTCCAGGATTCCGGGAGAGAAGTGACCAGAATGGTTTGGAATGCCGCATCATTTAGTATTGCCCCCCTTTCCATCGCTGACTTCCATTTCTCTCAAAAATCCTCCATGTGCTTCAAGAAGTCCATGCCATCAGTGAATTCTGTAGCTCTAAGACACTTTTTGGCATTCATGGCAGCTATCTCTGAGAATACTCCATAGTTACTGGTGAGTTCCTCCCAGGCTTCTGCAGCAGATCCGTCCATTTTTATCCCTAATCCCACAGGATTTTTGGTGTTATAAATGATTAAACCTAGTGCCCAAGCATCTCTTTCTTCCCACTCCTCCAAGGATGGGGAAGTCAACAACCACTCAGTAGGTTTGATCTCACTCTCTTTTGTCTTTGGTTCCTTAGTCGGTTTAGTGATTGTTCCGTCTAGGTATCCGTGGGATCCGTGGGCACCTTGGGCCCTGGCAGCTATCATGACTCAATTTTTGAATGTGGTGTAGTTTGTGCTGTCGAAGTGAGCTTCTTCCGGGAAGTTTGGTGGGTTGGATGAATGTGTGGACATCATATTAATGTAGTGCATGTAATGTAATGTATTTTGTTTTGAGTCATTTCGGAGCAGTGGCTCTATGAAGTGAAAGTGCAAACGGGGCCTATAACCTGTAGACGATTACAGTATTTTAGTCCTCAGTCACACCTATGTAGTGTAGTACGACTGAGCATTACCTGTAGACGATTACAGTATTTTAGTCTACAGGAAACAAGTAAGTACGAGATAAGTAGAAATGTAAGAGGTAGGAACTCACCCTCAGTCACACCTATGTAGTGTAGTATGACTGATTGTCCATATATCCGATAGGTAAGCGGGGAAAAATAATTAAGGTTTACTGCAAAGACTGGTAAATAACAATCGTGAGCAGTCTGCGCCAAGAAGAAAAAAAGAAAAACCGAAATAAACATGAGTAAGATACCTAAAAAAGGAAATTGTGTCGCGTAACGTAAAGGTCGTGCAAGTCTATGCTCAACAGCAACCTGCAAACATTTATATCTCAATGAATCCCCTACTTCTTTTTCCCACCTACACATGAGAGTGGTGGCTGTCCAGCAGCATTGAATAACCGACGTAATGTCTAAAATGTTTCATTCACACACAGTCGCACTCGGCCAGGAGTCGAACCCCCGGCCTTGCACTTAGACTTGGAGGGTCACGTGCGCGGATGGTGCCAGCTGAGGACGCCCCGCGAGAAGAGGTCCCTACTAGAAAATTCGAGAATCAAAAAGGCTACCCTAGTGTTCAAAATCAGGCAAGATCAAGGTAGGGAAAACAGTACACTTCAATCCACGCCTAGTTCTCAAAGGATATGAGTATCCAGCAAAAGTCACACTGGAGCAGCCCTGCCCACCGTATGCATGGAATCATGGCGAACTTTGTTACGCCTGGCTGCCGCAAAAGGCCGGGACGCAACGCAGATCGACTCCCATACAAATATACAAATCTGCTCTACGAGTACGAAATATTGTATATACAACTCAAAGGTTTCAAGAACCTGCGTAATGGGCATATTCATGGGCTATTTAAGGCAGGTTGTCCTCGGACATGCCGCGGCGCCGCACCGTTTCGAAACCGGAGCCGCGTTTTGAGCTCATTCCGATTCAATTCCATGAAGTCCTGACCCTACCGAGAGAGTATACGACTTGAGTATCAGATCCAGCTTTCGACTTGATAGGAAGACAAGTGGCACATAAAGAACTAGAGAACGTACAGGCGTATATTCTCGGCTGGAACATTCAATAGATACACTCAATGATTACGCATCACAACGACCTGCATTGTGTGGGTCGAAACGGTCAGATGGTTATCAGAGAGGCATACAGAACAGATTGGTATGACTGGAACGAAATGAATAGATATAGATAGCGCCAGAAAAACACCCAAAGATAGAGCTCAGATCCACGCATCGTCGCGGGTAACCAACTCAATCTTCATCCCCTCCTCGGCCAGCACCCTCGTACAAGGTGCGCCATTTCCTAAGTCTAATGATATCCGGCGCACTCGTCTCAAACCTCATCTTCCCCATCTTCGTCACCCCGGTACCTGTCCAGCGCGCGTATGCCGTGTTCGTGACTACAATAAAGTCTAACTCAATGGCGCCGATGTAAGTGAACTCCCTGAGGAAGGGCAAAAAGGGCGTGGTATGCTGTGGCCCAAGCATCTGCAGGTTAAGGGGGTCCATCACACGGATAGTGTCTTTCGTGACGCAATGTAAATCGATGAGACGAAATGCTACGAGAGATGGAACCTCTCGGAGGTGATCCCCAAGTTGCCACTCCGATATACGGGCAGCGTTGAGCGTGAGGCGTCGAAGTGTGCAGCTAGAACGTACGATGAGTGAAATGAAACTCCGGTGAGGGAAAGTATTTCCCGTTATGGAACGAAAGGTCGAGGGCGCTGGGTATGAGGGTATCGAGGAGCTCGAAGATGGGGGCATGAGCGAAGCTGGTAATCTCAAGATATTGCAAGCTGGGGGCGATGATTGGAGTGGGGTCAAGGACGTCTGACGAACGCGTGATATTTTCGAAAACGCAGTGGGTGAGGCTCTGCGCAATGCTGAGAACTTCAAAACACTGCCGAATAGTTGTTGGGTTCAAATGAAAATTCGTGATATTGTCTCACGGAAGCTCAAACAACTTTCTTGGGAAACCGACTAAATGTACATTTTGTAACAAAGGCGCCCCAATAAACATGTCCAAAGGGGTGTGAAAGTGCTTGACTTCGATAGCGACAGAGGACAACATTGGGAAATTGGTAGAACCAAGATTAGACATCAAAGAATCGGCCGGATGAAAGAAGGGGACATCGAAATTCGGCGCTGTGAACAGCGTGTGACGGCATCCATGATGCGTGTGACGTCGCGCATGTTCACACCTTGGCTGCCCAACCGGATTTGAAAGTGAATAGAAAGCAGTAGTTTTGCCGACCGTGATATCCACTCCTCTAGAAGCTGTACATGGACTTCTCTTGGACATGTCGAACAGAGACATCTGTTGGTCCAAAGCCATGGCATTGACCAAGCAAGATCACGCCACGCTAAGTATACTTTACCCAGGAGAAGGGGCGAGCCAAACTCTGTGGATTGGTAGCACATGGTGAAGATCTCTGAGCAGAGTTCGACAGGCAAAGAGTGCATAGGGATGAGCCGGCGGTTGTTGCCACGCTTGAGAGACGCGTCTCTGGACAAGTTTCGATAGAAGGGCTTCGATGCGGAAGTTTCTGCCTCGAGTTCTAATGGCTGATGGCGCGGATCATCTGAGAGGGGACCGTACCCAGACATAGTAGGCGTCGTGAGCAAGCGCCGAGTAGACCAGACCAAGTCCCATGCATAGAGAAAGTACTCGTTTATAAATTATCTTTGTGGGTCCATTTCGAGAATAGAGCCGGCCGTGGTTGAAACTCCGCTCCGGCGATAAAGGAGAGTCATGGTCGGGAGCGTGTCTGTCTTCATCCACCATCTACAAGACATAAGCATGTTAGACGACGACATTGAGTATATTGGCATAAGCCTACCTTTCCATGACCAGGTCGTCACTGGTATGCAATCGCGTAGCATGTTCAACAACGCCTTTGATCTATATCATCAGGTCTCATCCTTCGGGTCGATAAGTCTGCAGACGACCCTGCTTGCACTCTGACCTTTCGCCGTGCTATATCCAACGTAGTTCACATCGGTCGCCGCCCATCGACCGAGGGCCGTGTACAGTCCGACAAAGACTCCGCTATGTTCCGGTGTGCAGTTGTAAGTCGTAAGCACGCAAAGATCACCTTCTCAGACACTGGTCATGTATGTCTGGTTTTTTTGCCACAATCACCCTTGCTCATCCTACCCAGATCTATCTAATTGACATGAATTCGCATCACGGGACACATGTTCGCAAGCCTAACGAAGCCGTCTCCAGGATGCTCAAGCCAGAGACCCCCACCATGCTTTCAGATGGAGATACCATTACTTTCGGCAAGTCAGTCGGACGCCACAACGAATACGTTCGTCCCATTGTTGCCCGTATAGAGCTTATATACGGTCCACGAGAATCGGCCACCCTCGTCAAGCAGATCGTCCATGTTGACTCACCTGGCTCCCCTTTCAAGTCAAACACCGGACGATATGGCATCTACTCCCAGGTATCCTCCTCGTCGGAAAATATCACCTCATCTATTTCCGAAGACTCTGACATTGAAGAAATTTCTACATCGATACCCGCATCCGGCCCCAATGCTCTCCCTCTTCAACCCCGTTTGCCTCGCAAACTTGACCCAGAGCCTTCCCACTTGGACCGCGCCATCGAAGCTCTCAGGAGGTTTTTGCCACCTGCATCGGCCCCTAGCACTGCACAAATCACATTACCACAGATTCGACCTGTGGTTTACACCCCTTCTCCTGTACGCGAACAATCTTTGAATTTGGGATTCCCCATCGATGTTCCATGTGAGTCTTTGTATAGTCCTCGCTCGCCAAACTGGCCCCGCTCTCCTTGTTTGTCGCCTCCACCTGTAGGAAAAGACGGGTCACCTCCCCCCTTCGACTTCTCTTCTTGTGAGCCCCGCGAACCAAGACAAGATGAACTTAGTAAGGATTGCTCACGATCGCATTCTCCTATGGACCTCTCCAGCCCCTCGCCCGCCGTTCCTGGGCGTACCCTCGATGCCTACCATCCTGCCCAGGAAGAACCGAGCGTTTCTGGAGCGTGGCCAGCTCCATGCTCCGCATCTCCTCAATCATCCTCTCCAGTACTAAAGAAGTTTTCTCTCAATGCATCCGAGGTACCTCCGAAATCTCTCTCACCGCTGATGCAGAAAGCTATGAGCCTTGACTCTATCTGCTCTGAGCCAATCCCTCAGAATAACGGCAATCTTAAGACCTCTGCACCAGTAGAAGAACTGGATGTCTACAAAGATTCGACCAGTATTACTGCTAACAATGGATCTGATGACCTGAATGCTAAGGACGACTCCGGCATTACAGCACTGCAATTCGCCATAAAAAGGCTCCAGGTGAGCGTACGACCTCCATCGCTCATGGACTCCACGTTCACATTCATCTTCCCCTTTGTACAGGACGAAGTATCCAAACTCCAAATCTACCAACACAAATACCAAGCCCGCTTTGACAACAATGGTCACCTTATCTCCGACAGGTTGTTTAATCTTGGTGAAAGCGTCTCCGACGTACACGCCCAGTACATGACGCTCGTTGAGCGTATTGAAACTGCGGTGGACGTTGATATTCCTGATCTTCAAGCTCAACTGGACGTCCTTCGTGAACACATTGAGGCTTGTCCTAATCACGCCCCTAATTCTGACCCCCCCACTGGATCCCCTGACAAACGTGCCGATGTAGAAGCTAGCATTTCTGCACTTCATACTCTTGTCGCCGGTATGTATGCCCAGGGGGTTCTTTTTCCCTCCAGCTGACCTCTGACAGACATGCACGCCCTACACGAACGTACAGCGGAGCAAATGGACACGGAGCTCCGGCTTGTGCGCGAAGCGCGTGACGCCGCACTCGCCCAATTCGCCGTGCACGTTCAAGCGCAGGCGCCGGCACAGGTACGTATACCCCTTGGCCGCCGTGCGGAACGGCGTTCTGAATGCACTCAGAACGTTTCTTGTTCTTTTGTCTCGGTGTGCCCATCGCTGAAGCGGAAACGTTCCAACTATGACGGTGCTGGTAGTGCGGTGAGCGACGACAACAACAGTTGCGATGGGGATAGTGGTGCTAGCGCTGGTGATGCTATCAATCCCTTGGCACCATCTCCTGTTCCTGGCCCCATAGCTCTATGCTGTCATCACCACAGTCATGATCTGCCCGTGCCTCCCTCGAAACGCGCCCGGAGGATGGCCGCTGTCGCAGTGCAGACTGTTACCGCTGTGACAGTTGGTGCCATCGCGACCTGGTCTGCGTTGGCGTTCAGTTGAAGGTATTTGAGAGACTGTTACACCTGAATGGACCCGCTTCACGATCGTGAGCAATCTTCTCTCGAAAGATCCTGGACACCTCTTACCTTTCTTGTTGCAATCGTATAATCATTGAATGTAGATTCTACCACTGGTGTTGTACAATTATGGTAAAGTCTGTAGGTCTATATATATGTACAATTAGCTCGACAAACTGTGCATGGTTCATTGAGAGTCGACTGTCTTGCCCCCTATTCAATGCGATGATATAAATATAGCTGCTTTGAACATTTACATATAATCCAAGCAAAGTGATTCTATGAGGGTATAGGTGACGGTACACCGTACCGCTTCTTCACGTCTCTCGTGAGTGCCCTTAGCATTGCCACTGTGACAATATCATGCGTTGAAGTCGCTCCAGATTGAATGAGGGATACGTTCGAAGCAGAAGGCAAAGATGAGTTGCCATTCAGACTGAAAGTCAGCTCATCTTCGTGCTTCGATTCGATAGGTAATGACAGCCGCCTTCGCTTCGATTGCGAGCTGCAGAGTATTCATTTAGTGCTGCATAATCGTCACTGAGGATGCGAAACCGACCTTATAGACTCCGCTTTCGTGTCCGGCTCGAAGATCCTACGCCTGGGTGACTGTCGCGTACTCGGATGCAATGTCCTACGTAAATCCGCCCTAAGAGGTTCATACACAGCATTCTGCGCTTCTAAAGCAGTCGTGACTTCGTTCTTCGGTACATAGAACTTCTGCCGGGAATCTACCTCAAGGCTGGCCTCAACCCGAGATCGCGCAAAATCCCAGAGCTGCGCCAAAAACTCTCGACTTGGAAAATCTGCGAAGACCCATAAGAATTCAAAGAAAAGCAGAATGCGAAACTCAAAGCCGACAAACCCTGACCAATGTTCCTGTGTAACTGTAGATTGAAGACTATGTTACCCGCGCTTGAGCCCATTGTCGAAAACCAAACAATGATTCGATCATATGCGGAACTTGAATGGGAAAAGTAAGAAACTCGTGCTAAACCTATTTCGTAGTTCACATACTCATTGTCCGTAATCGCACTGTCAAAGGTCGGAAGAATGTCGCAAGTCATGTGTTCCGATACGAGCGAGGCGACAGAACGGGCTGCGCTATTAATTAGCGAAACGGCTGTCTGGACTACTTGACCGAATATGTGCCAATTGACTGAACAATATAGTGTAAGCTATATGTCAGCATTCAGATCAAGCAACATTCTGTTCCTCACAATAGTCTTTGGCGGTACATGTTTCTATCCACTCTGATATGAAGGAAATGAATGATGGCTTGAAAAGTTCAAAAATCCCTTGAAGCAATCAGAGAAGATACGCAACGTTCAGTATAGAGCAGAAAGATCTAGAACATACCAGGAATGGTTTGCACGATGATAAATTTTCCTCGCGTATCCAACGATAAGGAATTGAGGACTTCGCCGAATTTTCCGTCCAAATCTTTACTCTTGGATGTAATCGGGAACGTTCGACAGCCTTCGATGATCTGATTGTCAACTAGTTTTTTCACCTTGTAAGATATGAATTAAGGGTTTGCGACCAGACATCAGGTAAACTGACCATGTCAGCAAAATCGGTTGTAGTTGCGTTTTCATCCTCCTCGTTCCACGAAATGATCAAAAGAGATGGCAAAAATCGGCGTTTAGGAGGGAACGCCTGAACGATATCTCGAAGTCGAGAACAATCATCCAAAATACGGTACTTCCTGGTAAAATTCGTCAATAATTCGCCAATAGCTAGCTAACTCTTAGACTGGTAAAGGGCTACTACCTTTCCAAATCGTCTGTAACTCCTTCTACGGGCGTGCGTTCAAATATGATAAGCCCAGGTGAGTCAGAATCTACCGTCTGTGCCAAAGGTATTGAGAAGACTGTTTCCGACACCCAATCGCCAGAGACCGGAACATTGAATTTGCGTTCCAGCCAAATAGCCGTAGCGTCGCTATCGGAATTGATTGAAAGCCATATATGCCACGACGGATGTGGAAGAGCACCATTGAGCTTCAATTGAATGTGACTCGTTATAACTTTGAGGAAAGAGCCTTTGGCCCAACGTCGTTCATGCTCTTCGTGATTCTGGAGATGAGAAGGAAATAACATAATGATGAGCGAGACAAATCCTCCACGTTGAAGAAAGTTGTAGACAAGGCGATTAGAAGGGGAATGGAACAGCTATGCACCTCTTTGAATCGTTGGGCAAGTTCTTCATCTGATCGCGGCGGGTTGTATTCGCTCGAGACTCGTCGTCGGACCCGTTTCTTAATGGAAGAATCGATGACCGCACCAGAACCAGGAGAAACTTTACGTTTCTTGTCTACATGCACAGATGACTGCCGCAGATACCGATGCTTGGTCTTTTCTTTGTAGGCATCGCTTTGTCGACAGGCCTCGATCCATGCAATCCGTTCGAGGAGACGCTGATGCCAGTGTTGTAAACATGTCTTAACAATTAGAGACTTCCGAGCGAAAAGACTGGATCTGCTTTCCGAATCTTGTTTATCAGCCTCCGCATCGGTAGGTGACTTGCCTTCTCCATTGATATTCAGAAGGAGACCAGTAAGCTGATCCGATTCAGCATTTGATGAAGGCTTGCGATTGAATGGCGATTCGGATAGACCTGATGTCGTCGGCGAGGCCATGACCAATGGGCTCAGGATTGGCTGGTTCGAGCCTGACGTTGGCGTGGCCATGTTGCCTTTAATGAAGTTGAGGATGTTTTTGGGCGGTGGGCCGACAGTAGGTGTAGGGGGAAGAGAAATTGGCTGTGGTCTTGGAGGTGGAGGTGGTATAATTGGGGCAGCAAGAGGGCGGCCGAGAGGAATTGAAGAAGTTTTTGTATCAATCTTTGGCAGGATCGGGACATTAGAAGCCCGTCTCGTAGATACTTGAGGGGTTGTAGCACACGAAGATAATGAGAAGGAAGAGGAAGCAATAGAAGATAGGATAGGTGGGGTGGACACAGGAACCGTGTTGTAGTGTGATGGTAATTGGCTTGGGTTGGGAGTCGGATATTTCTGGAGAAAGTTCCTCTGGAGAGGAGTCGGAGAGTTTGATCGGGGAGGTGGTATTCTAGGAGGGAATGGTGCTGCCGGTGGGTCAATAGACGGACAAGCCATCGCTTCCTTTGTAACCGAGGGAAGGCCATTGACATGGGTAGGCGAAATGATTGTATCGGAGATGTTGGATGCATCTAACAACAATTCATGCGGCATGGCGTTGGATAATACTGTTGGGGAGTCTATCGTCTTCGAAGGGATAAAAGTTGTCGTAGAAGTTGTTAGCTGCGCATTGAGAGATACACTCTTCGTTGGTGCGGACGTTGGTGCAGTGGCGGTATGCAAAATAGGCGCGAGGCTGTGCCCAGGAAAGGAGAGACTACCGGTCCCAAAGACATTGTTAGATGCAGTAGCAGAGGTTGATACATGAGGCGAAGGTATTGGTTCGCCGAAAGTTGTTGTCACAGGTGGACCAAAAACGGAAGTCGTGGAGGTCGGGAACGTCAGACCTCCGAAAGGGTTCGGTGTGGTTTTAATCAATGAGAAGGCAGACTCGACTGGAAGTGGAGGGGGAGGTTGAAATGGCCCAGGAAGACTATTGAATACTGAGGAAGATGGGCCTAAAACATTGGTATGTGGGACCTGGGGTAGATTCTCTGTTTCTGGTTCATCTTCTGTCAAAACAAATTCGTCTTCATTCTCTTCATGCTTGTCGTCCACCCCGTGCTCAAGCTCTTGGGAATCGTGCACGGGAGGAACGACTCCATCAATAACATCCGGGATGGTCAAGTCTCCTCGAATAGCATCGATATCATCGATGGCATCTTTTCCAAAATGGCGTTCTAGAATGCAGGCAACCAAATAAATCATGACGACACTTCCTTGTTCCCGAAGGACACTGGCAAGTTCTCTGAATATATGCATGCCTTCGACGTCGACCTTCAGAGCAGAAGTCTTGTCAATTGGTGCACTTTTTCTTTGGACATGCAAACGAAACTGTGTTGTCAACTTGAAGACCGGGTGCGAACTAACGTATTCTGGAATCTCCTCGTGGCGCTCTTTCTGGTCGCGTATGTGAATGAGGCGATGATAGACGCGCATTTCTAACTCTGTTGGAGATTGATAGCGGCCGCGCTGGTCCTCGTAGAATTCTTTAAGACTTTGCAGTGCTATGGACGATAGTTAGATATGTTTGTCTTTGAAAGGAAATAGCAACGGACTGTTCATCAGTTGTTGTTCCTCTAGGGCGATAGAAAATTTCGGCGTGTCCCGCTCAAGGTGTAAAGCCAATATATGGAAACGAGCACATCGATCATGACACGCTATAGCTTCCGGACCGTAGCTGTGTTGCATGGTAAAATCGTTACGAACAGCTCTTGAGCGGTCGCGGATGAAGTCGTAAGTCGCAGAGAATCCTTCACGGGGAAGCAAGTCATGAAAAAGATAATCCAACGTTTTCTAAAGGACCGTTAGAGGAGAGGGCAGATAAGAAAGGACCTCGCACAATCAGGACGCGGGGAGGACGCAAGTCAGAAGGCAAGGTTTTGTCACCTGCAGCACGTTCATACATTTTTACAGCGCGTTGATGATTGACTCGTTTTGTGCCAGGTATCTGGAGTAAATAGCAAAGCAGATTTCGTTGAGTGAGAAGGAACAGCTACATACCGTTTCCCATTGGAAAAGGTTGTTTTCTCTTTCTCGCCTGTAACGTTCGAAGCGCGGACACATATCCATACAAGTTCCGATCACAGTTATTGCATCTTCCAGCCGCTTGGGAACAGCTGGATCGTCCATTTTCCCTTCAGCTATCGCCTTCTTTCTCTCGGCCTCGCGAGCTTTGACTAGCTAGCGACAGATTTCAAGTTTATGTATGTGTTACAATATAAGTACGCACCGAGCGCCAAAATTCCTCCTTCTCCTCTGCTGTCTCTAAAACTGGTTCCTGTGGCTCCTCAAACCCCTCAACACGTTGATGATCGTCAGGCTCGCTCATCTCGTCCACGACTGGATTACCTGGCTCCAGATCGATATGGATCGGAGAAGGTACAGGAGTTACGCGAAGGGATACATTTGAGAATTTTCCTCGGCCGCGAGATGTGCCTCTGCCTCGATAGCCACCTCTATGGCCACCACGCTCCCACCTTTCTCCATCATTAGAATGAGGGGTGCTGCTTCGACTACGTTGGCCGTTTTCGCTAGATAGCCATTGACGATTCCGAGAATGAGATTGCAAAGCTCCTCTTCCTCGACCACGAGTATGAGCCACAGAGTCCATAGCAGACAGCGGGCTTGGGACAATTCTGAGGAACCCTTGTGCGTTGTTGTTCAGCATGACGTGAAATAAACAACTACCAACTACCAAACAGAACATGTGTCCCCATTGGCTCTTCTGTGCATGAATTTATAAGTACATCGCCAACATCACGTAGTCCATGGAATCAGATGTTTGTGGAATCTGCGCAGTTGTTTGTTGCAACGTGCTGACAGGTATATGCTTCGACTTTATGTCAACTCGTACGTCAGCGGGGGTAGCCCTTCTCAAATAACTACTCAATTTATCGTGATACAGGTCATTATCGCGCGGAACAACCTTGTAGCTGTAGCTGCCGAGGACATGAGAATGACAACGCTCTGGAACGACAGGTTTTGATATCAACAACACAGGAAGCACCACAGGCACAACCACCGATGCTCGATCGATGCACTTAGCACATCGTTGCTATGTGTACGTTGCACCTGTTGGCTTTTGTTGACGAGTACCAGAGAAACAACGTATCGAACTTTGCTTTCTAACTACCTTCAACAGTCCTTTTACAACGCAACAGATCCGTATAGGTGGATTGGGAGTCCATCTAAGGACAGTTTTCTCAGCACAAGTCTTGCCTCAAGTTTAAAATAAGACAATTTCGCGATCCAACCAATTTATCACATCTATCATCAACCATTCTGCTCGCTTGATCCATGATCTACCGTTCAATCTCGCCGTTTGTCATTATTCTAGGAATCCAAAAAACCCCGGATTCGGATAATTTGTGGCCGGCGCAACCAGAGCCTCACCATCTCGGAGATGTTTCTACGTGTGGAGGCGCCTTCGGCTTCGTCAGATTATATTTACCTCTAGGCAGCCGCATCGTCATGCTCGAATGCGGAAGCATGCATTGGATCGGCTACAAGCGATCTTCATTCGAATGTCCTGGATGGATTTCTCGAGACGTATCGTAACGCGAACAGCGTAGGGCAATCATCCGACCCGAGAGTGTCTAACTACGGTATACAAAGTGCAGTGGAGTGCCAAGATGCAATCTATCGTTCAATGGAAGTCGCAGCTCATTATCGCGTTGATTCAATGAATGTAATTGTAATTCTCTTTCTTTCCAAGCGTTTGGTGTGTACAAACAAGAGTCATACCCGGTTATTAATATTACACTATAGTACGTCGACCTTGTTTATCATTATTTTGTTCGGCCGAAAAAATTCAAGCGAGCTTCTGTAACTTTGAGGGTGGCCAAGGACGAATTCGGAATCACTCCTGGCTAACTGGCTAACATGATGGTACATAGTAAGACCGACTCGGATAAACCCAAACAAGAAATAGTATCGCTAAAGAAGAAGTGTTATATAGCTACAATGGATCATGCTCACTCACGAGTTGTGGAGTGAGGAAGAGGTATGCACTAAGGAAATGTATGCACTCGATGGCATGTGGGTGTTGTCTACTGTACCCGGCAAAAAAATCAATGGTCCATGTCGTAGGCAGTTATATAGCTAGTTAAATTTATGCGTTCATAAGTGTCCTGTCACAGTCCCAAATGGTTCAACATGTTTGCCACATTTTCACATAGTCACTGTTGGGCGGGAAAATCATCAACATCAAACGTTAGTCTTAGAGAGGAAAGCACGCACACAACTAAGGCACGGTCCTCGACAGTCGTGGGCCAGGTGGGTAGCCACTGGTTCTTATTCCTCCAAAAGTCCGCCATCGCATCTAAGAACTGATCGGCAAAGGAGTTGACAATAGACCGGAGATAACAACTCACTCTGCGAACCATCCAACCAAGGCTTGTTTCCAACACGATCAGGGAACCATCCATTTGTTCCACCGACAGCCACGTCCAAGATAAGATAGAACGCTAAGAAACATGTGAATGCCTCAGCACCTTTAGCAGAATAATAGACATGTGCTTACACTCATCGAAAGGAGCAGCCGTTGTTCCGTTAACCCAGGGATTATTCAATATGATCGCCTCAGAACCATTCTGGACAACAGGGGGAAAGTCTCCACGCTCCCAAAAGCTCTGCTTGTTGAGGTTGAGTACAGGCATCATATGATGCAGGCGAGTATCAACGTAAATTCGCCTGAATGACCCTCGACAGTGAGATTTCAAGAGAAAAAAGATGGTTCAAGGTACTTACATAAACTCTTCGGTCCACTCGAGAACATAAGTGTGGAAATCAGTGTCGTATGAGCCACGTCTCAAATTCCATGCACCATAAGTCTTGGCTACTCCATTGAGCCAAGTCAAGGGACCCCAGTTAAGTGATGCCCTAACCCAATTGGTGCCCCTATACAATACATAAGTATTTGGAAATCGGGCAAAGAACAAAAGCATACTGTCTGGGATAGCTAGGACCATTCCCACGCGCCTCCATGATATCGATCTCACCTAAGAGGGAGATAATGAGCGTCATCCTAAAGACGCCACTCAACATGGAAAGGAAGTCAATTTGACTCACCACTTATAGGCCAGGTACCATATGTATTATCAACAGGAAGCATCCAGATAGCAGGCCACAGCTGGAGGGACAAGATTTAGACCTCGCGGCACACAACATTTCTCAAACTCCACTCACCCAATCCCTGGACAGAAAATCAGACAACGGATTCATGCAACTCACTTATTTCAAAACACGTACCCTCGAGGAATTTTGGCTCGTACTTCTACCTTTCCGAACTTAATGCTGGCGCTCCTTCTTGTGCTGATTCTTGCGCTCTGGACGGGATTGATGATGGTTCCAGCGGTTGCGTTGCTGACAGCAGAGCAAGCCTTGGTGTATGCCTCGACATCGAAGTCAGTACCTGAAGCAACGCTACTGGCGGACAATGCATCAGGCGAAGAATCAGTATACTGCGCGCCCCTTGTGGTGTTATAGGTACATCCAGTGATGTTGTAGATGTAGCCGTCCACGATGGCAGTGTCGCCAATATTATCCGAAGTGAGAGTGGGTGTGATGTAAAGGTGGCCATTTTTGACAAAAGAATTATTACTTGATGCAGTAGTCATTTCAAACTCTCCATTCCTCCACAGCAAATCAGATGCAATGTAACATGAATAGAAGGGATAGATACATACCCAAATCCGCTCATGTCGACCTCCCGAAAGAAAGTGCCATTATCGCCAAAGACACCCTCTTCCGAATTGAATTCCTCGTCGAGGACAAGGCAAAGATTTTCCTTGATCAAGGGCACATTTTTCCATCCAAAATAGCAACGAATAGCGCCGCATGCAACCCCGATCAACATCACACCATAGGTTATGAAGTAGGCAACACGACCGTAAGGATCACGTTCTTTGAGCCAAGGCTTCTCGAGAGTCCCTTTGGATGACAGCATCGTAGACTTATGGCGCGTAGGCTTCACCTTTGTTATGGGTGCCGTGCTTGCCATAGTAAGAGGCCGCGCGGGAGGAGAAGTGAATGCTTCTCTCAGGCGAGTCGTCGATTCACGGTTGGATTGGCAGTCGGCAGTACTGGGGCGACTACCAAAGTTGCCTGAGAAACGCCCCACGTCTGCTACACTGTTGGCACGGGATGTTACACCACTCCTGGTGTCAGGAAAAGGGAAATGTGAGCTTGAGCTGTTCTGCACGTGGTGACCAGGCGTGTGAATAGGCGATTCCATCACGCTAGAACTAGAGCTGAAGGTACTCCCAGGAGTCGAAAATGGATTAGTTGTGTTAACAAACGTGCTGCCAGTAGTTATTGGAGGCGATTCGGCGTAAGAAACAGCAGCAGACATCGTTGGAGAGTGCGATTGGGGCTGACGATCAGTCTCAGCATCGCTGGATCCTTGGAGAAAGAATCGTGGCTGAGGAGGAGTGAGCTTTGCTGAGTCGTCCTGAGCGTGGTTTAAGGCCGGCTTCGACATGGGCGCGAAACGAGAGGAAAATAGACACGCGAACAAGGAGCCTTACGAAGAGGATGTACGCGACAGCATGATAACTTATAACAGCTTCCAAAGAGTATCCAATTGGAGACACGCCTGTCCAACAAATGCGTACCTGGCCAGGCGGATCTGAAGACCGGCAGAATCCATCTCGGACTGCTCCATCTTGATCAAAGTTTATTCACTGGCCTTGTTGAGGTTTCGTGGTTGTCGGTGAGATTTTAGGTACCGTATGCTTACCCCCTTTGAGCTGCCAGCCTCCTCATGGTGGACGGACCGTTTTTCGGGATCCTGAGGTCTGAGTTTAGCCGGGATCTCGCTCGGGAACTTACGACATTGCTGGTCAACCACAATAGTACATACTCGGACGTGATACCCCTCTGTCGATCATTCATATCGGGCTTTCAGATAGGAATCTCCGTATGAGTAGGTATGAGCCTGCAGATTAGCTCCTGAGTCCTCGGCCACTTCAGAGTCAAATAGTGCGTGGCGCCGCTTTGAGCCGCTGCTGTTTGGAAAACTTGTGAGATAGCACGCCGGTGATAACGGAGGATGAAACCCCTGAGTCTTGACAAGGAACTGGAGGATCTACCACGAGTTGATGTGCACATATCTGTCAGTCGTCACTTCGCTGTAGGTGCTTCTTGATGTAACATCCTAATGGAGGGTGTAGTGTTCACAAGCGAATCAAAACTTGACATTATCGCAGAATATACTTAACGCACACATATTGTCAGATGGGAAGATTCTGCAATTAAGCGAATCGAGAATTAATGATCGAATCTCACAACATGTTCGCGACCAGTACTGCAAGAATAAGTATATACATATTGCCAAGTACAGCATTGTTGAATTGTTATGGCTTGTAATTAGTATGATCATGTTATTCAGATGCCCATGCCCAACTCTACTGAATACAACGCCAATAACTTGGCCTTGCAAGTGACTAGTTGAAAGAACGTATCAGAGAAATTAGGCCCCAATTTATTCTAGTCAGATTCCAGCTCATTCACCTACTACATACGAAGTCAATGAAGATAATTTAGCCTTCCATGTTGATCTGCCTCAGGCGCGAGACATGATTTCTACCTCCGATACGGATCCGACAAAGGATGGGAAGAGATATTCGTCTTACGACGATCAGGAGGCCTGAATAACGGAGAGCAATCCTCATAAGAAAATGCTTATAGTATGGAGAACCCAGAAGGCGGAGAAGTTGGGATGCGTATGAACATCTGCTTCTTACACCTTCCAGAATATATTTCGGACAGTCCATCATAGTGTTAAATGTATGGACCAAGGAGATAGAGGCGACTGACGCAATTACGATTGCCGAGTCGTATTACACGAGTGGTCACCGGCCGACCATGGCACATCATCGCACATGCAGCCGAGAAACTACGACAGATGAAAAGCACCAAAATCCCGATATGAGATCGCCACGAGGCTCCCTTCGAATTGCCCTTCAGAGTTGCTTGATGCAACTGTCACAATAGAGGCCACGACAGGTTGCTTCCATACAGCTCCACACACTTATTGTCGGACAAAATTCTTGTATCTTGACAGGTTCAATCGAAGTATGTATAGCCAACAAGATGTCCCGATTGATGCGAGGCCTTCGTAGCAAACAAAGACAGTAAGAATGTACATAGTACGCAAAAACTGGTCAAGGAACCAATGGAAGGTTTGAACACATGGATTCTCGGTATGTCCGTAAGCCTGAAGGGGCGATCGGTGGCGCTGCACCGAGCAAACCCATCATGTTATACTTCAAAGTCCAGACAGATATGCGGGTGATTCCGGAGGGTCGGCTATGCATAAATTGTCACATATTGACAAGCCCCATACAGCCGAGGATATCCTATCTGATATCTTCCTCGCGTAGGCATTCCGTTATATGAGATAGCATTGATTTGCATTCTTACAGATGAAGTTTTCAAGGTCAATGAGCGGCCAGGAAACCACCAAATGGAACACGAGTCGGCCCCACAGAACGCCGCGTTTCAAAATTGTAAGATATCAGAACGCGCAAGGTCCGAGACCTGCTAACTGCAGAACCGGGAGACTTGTTTGCCAATGCCTAAGAAAACGATTGCGTACAAGGGAACCGTAGTGTCGTCAGAGCAACGTCAGCAAGCTTCTCGAATACCAGATGCTGCTCTCGATGACAGTAATCGAAATCAACTCTGGAATCATTATAGCCTAGAGCAGTCGATGAGTCCAAGGCTAAAGCCTCGTTTCCATCAATTGTGCTTAATTTGTTGAACGGAGGCTGTTCATGGAAAAAAATAAATTTTTTTAATTTGTCACACTGTGACACTGACAGACGGTTGACAGGTATCATGATATAATCAACGGATACAAGTCTTCCCTCACTGACCCTCCTATGCACGCGTTGATGTCGGCGCCTGATTGTGTACATACTCCTCTAGCTTTTCGTGGATTGCTCCGGCTATCCCGTAGAATCTGAACATGATCCTTCAACGCGGCTATCGCTTCAACTATCAAGCTCTACGTCGTACGGATAGCTAGTTCAGACTTTACCTTGGACTAAGCTTGGAAGACCAGTCAGCGCCACGCCACATGCAGTGGAAGCCGAGGATATAATCGTAAACTTTAATCGTATACAGCTGTGGGTATGGATTGGTAATGGCTTTGGGTATTATATTCTATCTAAGGCCCTTAGTGCCTCTCAGCGGCCGCTATGGACAGGCTTCTCCATGTTCTCATTTTCGCCGAGAGATCAGCTTTGTGCATCAATTGGGGATCGTTTCCTCATACATAAATCCGATCAGAATCTTAAGAAGGCGGATACCAATGTGTCTATTCGAGGAAACTGATTATACATGTGTTGTGCCTATCTTCGACAGTGCTATTGCCGGGCCATCATCGACCACCGAACTGTCACCATACTACTTCCCATCTTCCGTCATTTTGGGGGCTTGTACAGCCTGCCATCGCGATCTTTGACTCCGAATCTGGGGGTCCGGATTCTTCAATGGGACTCTCGACAAAAATAATTTACATTATAGGGTCCATTTAATGGATAACGCCTGATTCACACACTTCCAAGGAATCTCTTAAGCCCTTGCCTCCGTTCTTTCCTTGGGATAGTGTCCCTAACTTACGACCTGGCTTTCAGTCCATCCCGCTTGTCAGCCATATAATTGGGTATCATGGACTACGACTCCTACGACGCTGTCTTGCATTGGATTTTTCGTTCTGTATGTCATGCGACTCCATTCCGTTTACAAGTATATTTGCTGACTTTGCTTTAGACTCAGGGTGATGCTTGGTTCAAACCCTCCGAGGAAAACATTTCTGCTGGTGTCTGTCTACGAGTGGATTCTGGACAGTTTCGCGTTTTTCCCTATGAGAATCCATACTTGGTGCCTTTCGAAGCCGCTGTACGCTCATTGAATCCATTAGTTGCCGTCAAACTCCGCAATGCTGCTGTGCATTCGGCTCTTGCCACTGTGTACATTTGGACCAATATCTCCCCTCTTCACTAATGCTCATGCTCCCTTAGATCCGACGATGCAGAGGCTATTTACATCGATCACGACACTCGAATTCAAGTGCTTGACTCAGTGAATCATCTTCCTAAAGCCGACAAAGAACAATGCGGAGCTTTCATTGTGCGTTGGTGTCAGTCTCTGTTGGAGTGTTCTCATCATGAATCACGTAGCGTGATGAACGCGTTTTGATTGTATGGTCTGATGACCTCGACCACATCGTTCCTTTATGCTCTGAATTTGAGGAGAAGATCATGAAGCTCGTTTGGCGCTCCCGGACCAACCCGACCTCCATTTCTATGTCCTCAACAACCTCTTCTTCTCCCTCGACGACTGCGTCAGACGTCAACCTCAATGAGAAGAACACCCATCGGTCCACCAATATCACTGATACTGTAGCCGCCGTCGCTCTTGCCGAGAAAGAGGGCGTTACAGCACCCAAACAAGAACTTGTACCTACCAAATCGAAATGGGGCTGGAGTTGGAGGCTGTCTGGCAAACGTCCATTAAAGCCTAACAAGGACATCGAAAAGGGTACCAGTGGTCGTGAAGACCGACCTATACGCTTGTTTGGCCCCTTTTACGATGGTCTCGGTCTTGGTTTTGCGGTCTGTGAGCATGTTTATGAAATACTAAGCTTCTTTGCCTCTCAATTTTATAGTTTTCATTTCGAGTGGTCTGGCCATCCTGCTAGAAGAGTATCTCCTGGATCACAATGTCATTCGTTTCGCCCTCTTTGCAACGGCGCCCTTCCTCTTTTGCGTATCCTTGGTATGTTTAATCGTCGTAAGGAATTGCTAGCGATGCTTATAGCGCAATCAGTTTTTTGCCCTTCAAATTGTCTCCAACGTGTCTTTCGTGTACGTTACCTCCTAGCTTGCAGGATCATTGAATGGTAGGCTAATGGTGCTCATAGTCTGGGACCCGTCGCGCAATATCATGAGAACTCGCGCTATTACTCTGCGATCAAGCCTGAATCCAATACGGAGGTCGATTCCCAGTTGCCGCATATCACCATCGAGATGCCAGTTTACAAAGAAAGCCTTGAAGAGACAATGTAAGTCTAGTGCTAAATTTGTTCTAGTCTTGGCGCCTGCGGCGCTTATTTTCTTCTCTAAATCATTCATTGCTTATGAAATCTCCAGTGCCCCCTCGGTCTTCTCACTTAAAAAGGCCATGCAAACATACGCGCGTCAAGGTGGTACCTCGGCTATATTCATCCATGATGATGGGCTTCAAATCATCGACGAGGGCGAACGGCAGAAACGTATTGCTTTTTACTCCAACCACAACATTGGCTGGGTTGCTCGTCCTGGACACTCGAGCAGTCCTGACGGTTTCAAGCGCCCTGGCCGTTTCAAGAAGGCTTCCAACATGAATTACGGTTTGCAGGTCCATACTTTCAAGCTTGATACCATATATATAAACATCGGCTCATTTCGCGTCTAGCTTTCGTTGCTTATGGAGAAGCATATTCTCGCACTAGAGACGTCGGGTATGTATGAAGTCAACTCGGAGAGTGACTCTTTGGAGGACAAAGCACTCGAGCTTGCTATCGAAGAAGTCTATCAAGCAAATAATCAGAAATGGAGACCTTGGGCGAAGAATGCTAGGTCAATTCGAATCGGTGAAATAATCTTAATTGTGGACTCCGACACCATCGTGCCCGAGGTGCGTACCCATACGAAATCGATTTTCTCTTCATATCTTTGTTTATTGGTCTATCAGGACTGTCTCCGAGATGCTGCGCGGGAACTTGCTGAATGTCCGGAGGTTGCTATCATCCAACACGAGTCCGGTAGAGTTTTGTTTTCGTCGTCTTCCGTGAATGTCTGTCCTCATAACTGTCGTTCCAGATGTTATGCAGGTTGCGCATCACTACTTTGAGAATGGTATCGCTCATTTTACGCGCCGCATCAACAAATGCATATCCATGGGATGTGCAAATGGTGAGGTGGCGCCATTTGTCGGACACAACGCTTTCCTTCGCTGGTCAGCTCTTCAAGACGCTGCCTTTATCGATCCCGTAGACAGTGTCACTAAAATCTGGTCCGAGAGTAACGTTTCCGAGGACTTTGATATGGCTTTGCGACTACAAGTATGCCATGTTTCTATCGCGAGGAATCATCATTAATTTTTTCACATGCAGCTAAAAGGTTACATCATTCGGTGGGCTACATATTCCGACGGAGGTTTCAAGGAGGGTGTTTCTCTGACAGTCGACGATGAACTCAATCGATGGCAGAAGTACTCGTATGGTCAGTGTCCTAAATATCAGGAGTCCATCCTGTCTGATCTGCTCGTCCATAGGATGTAATGAGCTCATTTTCAATCCCTTGATCCACTGGTGGCGAATGGGTCCAATCACAAAGCAGCTTCGACTCTTCCTCTGGTCTAAGGCACCAGTCCATTATAAGGTCACGATGATGTCCTACATGTTTTCATACTATGGTCTTGCTGCTGCTGCCGTCCTTTCTGTTCTTAACTACCTCCTTCTGGGATGGGCTCTCGACGTTGATGGTTATTATCTACACAGTTTTGAAATTTGGCTTGCTTGTACGGTTGTCTTCCCAGGCGCTGGCAATCTCGGTTATACACTCCTCGAATACCGTCTTGGTCAACGCGATCTTCTCTCTGCGTTTATTGAGAATGTAACGTGGATTCCATTTTTGTAAGCCCTTTCCATACGGTCTGGATCAGGTATCTAAGTAGCGGTTATGATAGCTTTTTTTTCTTCGGTGGCCTTAGTATTCATCTCTCCACTGCTCTTCTTGCGCACATGTTTTCCTATAACATTACTTGGGGGGCTACCAAGAAGGTTCGTCCATGTTTTCGACATATATTCCCTTTATTCTGATCGCCCTTGGACTATACAGGAAGTCGAACGTTCGAACTTCTGGATCGAGATACCTAGGATATGGAAACGTTTCTGGTTTGCATTTGTGCTCTGCTTCATTGCTATCGCTGCCATAATTATTCTTTCGACCGGCCTAATTCCTCCGGAATGGAGAATACCAGGAACTTCATGGGCTGTCATCTTGCCTCTTGCAATTGTAGCAGCAGGCCACATTCTCTTCCCAGTAAGTCCCTTGATTCTTGATCAATCCGGTAATTATGAACATCTTAATTAAATTCGTGACAGATTGTTCTCAACCCATGGCTCATGGTTTTCTCATATTGAGACTATCCGTAGGCCCTCACCATCACATCATGGTTTCCGGTTGGTTCATGCGCAGACCACGCCGTGATAACCAACAATAACGACATTGTTTCGGTGCTTATGAATGAACGCTTTTGGGGTTGAACATTGTTTGTAGGCCTAATTTTGGACTTTTGTAATACGTACTGCCATTGTCTGTACATATATCGACAGGTCCTCGCTAGTAGACTCATATCATATGGTTATTTTTACTGTTCACGACAAGTAGGCTGCGCACAACCTTTTCTACTCAATGTACACATTGACACAGCTGTCAAGAAGGCTGAGAATACACTTATCAGTGACATAATAATCGTGTTTAATGAGCTGAAACTGTTTACGGGTGTCGTGTATGTCGCATCAAGAGACAGCTACTGATCTATGCGACTGGAGAACCCACTTTCATGACGTACTGCCAGGTCGTCTGCCAGGTCGTCTTGAGTCGCTTCTCACCTCATTACAAGTGTGATTAGAAGAACTTGCAAGCCATATGACGACGGCAGACAGTACGCATAGGCCAGATTGGTGTTTTTGTCTCGATGATGTACTCACAGCCAGCGATATGTTAGCAGATCCCCTGTCTCCTATCGCAGCAGCTTGGCTGGAGAGGTCTCCGAACACGCCTCGTGAAGTGTTTACATACTATCTCATCACGTAGGAAGAGCAATTAAAGAAATCCCTGTAATATTAGATCGTGACGACTACAAAGACATGTCAAAGGAGAAAGGTGAGTTTGTAGCTATGTCCATGTTTCAAATCGTTAATTGAGGTATAAAGAAGCCTGACTCCACATAGCAAACCTAATTATAGAGGAGTCCTTTCCAAATATGTCAAGTTAAAAAAGTCCATTAAACACCGGGGAGTGTGAAACCAGGAATATCAGGCCAATTTCCTAGCTGAGCAGGGTCTCCGCCAATCCGTACCCACTTCGAATGGGATGGTGTTGGGCCATCAAGAATAAAGAGTTGGTGCCAAGCAGGCGGGGAAACACCAGAATCTGGAGGAGCAGTGATGGTGCAAGTCGTACCAGAGCAGGTAAATGCAGGGAAGATAGTCCTCGCACCCATGGAGTTTCCATGGGTACTTGACGAAGCTAATGTTGCAAAGCATGAGAAGACAGAGAAATTTGAAGGACAAGACCTACCACTAAGGAGGGAAATCCTCAGGCTAGCGATGGTTCCTTGATACAACTTCACATTTGTAATAACGTATTTTCCACCGTACGACCAATCAGTCACCGATATATCAAACTCAGGAGGACGGAAGCCCTGGTTGAGATATGGGGGAACATAGACCTTATCCAGATGGTTGTCATCTAGATGGTTGTCTGGCAACAAGAAGGCCTACCTCGATCCGGAATTCTTCAGGATACTTCACTGTGCCATCAGGATTGTCTGTTTGGGGGTCGGATCCAGAGACTAGCACACGTCCATCGGGAAGCAAAGTCAGCTCCGAGTGGTACATACGTGCCACAATTGTGTTGTTGAGGATAGAGAAGCGTTGTCCGAGTGGCTTGGTAGGGTCGTAGAGCACAGCATTGAGGTTGGGGTCATTTGCAAGACCGAAACCGGCGACACCCTGCTTTGCACCGTTCGCGATTAGATAGGTACCATCTGGAAGACCGACCATACAAGTCAGCACACGTTTCGATGGCTATCATTGAAAAATTAGCAACCTCATGAAAAGGTACTAAAGCGGCAGACAGACCATGCGTTCCAACTCCCAAGTGGGGTTGGAATCCTCTGGAGCAATTGAAACACAGTTATCCAAGGCGTCGCCGGCACCTATGGTTGAGCCGCCACAGATCAGGACTCTGAGCGGGTCTGTGTAGGGGGCATGCTGAGGTAGAAGCATAGCGGAACCTTTTGCAAGATAATTTACCGGTTGAGTTGTATTGGTATATGAACTTCTCGCAGCTTTACACACCTTCCAGAGGGTACGTGCGTCCAGCCAAGACTGACATTTGATTAATCGTGATTTCCAACAGCCAAAAGCCAGAACTTACAATCATTGACAGCGCCTGGAATATTAGGAAGAACCTTGTAGGTGTCAAAGGTGATAGGGTCCAGGATGCGAGCCTCATTCCAGTAGCCTGCTCGACTGTGAGGAAAGGATCAGGGGTTAGTCCGTAAATCACATACCGACAAAGAGACGCTTGCTGGGAAGGACCAAAACGAAAGGGTACAAATTGTTGGGGTCAGTCCGCGCCAACCAGTCAAGTTCGAGGACGGTATCGCCACCGGGTGGTTTGGGTAGGATCTCTAGGTTCGGTTGCGGTGATGCATTGCTGCCTGTTTCACCACCAATTACGAGGACGGATCCATTTGACAACATGGCGGCGGTAGGGTACCAACGACCTCGCTGCAGGAGCCATTGAAGATCAGGTCGTTATAAGAAAGCATTAAGTGCTCACCTGGAGCGAAAGAGCCGGGTAATCTTCCTCCCAATCAGTAGTACCGTTGACACCATCAGAACCGCTCGGTGCGTAAAGACGAAGACCAAAGGTAGACTCCAGAGACCAGCCGCCCACATTGATCTGACGACCAGCTTTGTCGGGAAGTATCACACTTCCGGCACAGAAAACGTCACTTTTTACATGCATTTCGCGCCAAGTGGCAGAGAAGTTGGACGCTAGAGTCAGATCCAACTCGTAAGCACCAGTGGAGTTGGGGAAACTTAACAGCTGACGTGAGCGCGGCGCAACACAGAGCAAATATGCTACGAACCCTGTACCCGCTTTCTCGAGAAAGGTCACCTTGTTGTTGATACCCAGCGTGGCAATAAGGGGAACAACAACGCTGGGCAATAGAGCAAGGAAGTTAGGAAGGTGCAATCCATGACCTAGGCAGGAACTTACCCAGGAACTAGGGAATAGAACGCGTATTCAGGAGGACATGTTCACGCAAGAGATGAACAACATACCAAAGAACTAAAGTCAAAGATTAGCAAATCAATATATCAACTTCGACACATGCACTCACTTCATATTGACCAATGTTATCTGGTGTCTGCCAAAGGTTCATAGTACCATTGTACTCGTAGTAATTGAGCCTGTTCCCGGCACCGCAGAGCGAAACTGGATCTCCAGGGCAGGGCAAGTTACATTCTGACTCTGCGCCAAAGACTGCGCCATTGGTGACGGGGTCCTTCTTATCACCACAGTCTGGATCGTAAGCGTTAGACATATCACCTCGAGAGATTGATGAAGCAATAACATACAGCACTCCTGTCCGTACTACGAAACAACTTGTCAATATCCATCTCGAGAGAGAAGTGCATCCTCACCTCAACGCCCGAAGCAGGGAAACCAAATGCAGCACACTGTGTCACGCAAGCAAGGGCAGTATTATTGGTAGGCCAGACAATTTTGTAAGGAAGAGCTTTGAGGCCATTTGCAGGCTCGCTATACCAGAATATGATTGAAAACAATCGTTTTAGGTAGTAGTAGAGATACGAACCGAAGGCAACCCTTGTATTGCCAGTTAGCAGGGAGACCAGTCTGGAGAGGACTTGGCACAGGAAGAATTGTGACATTTCCAGTCGAACTATACACTGAAACACGGTTGGGCCCACCGCATGCCTGACTGTATAACCATGTCGATAGAAGAAAAAGTGCAAGAATAGGCATCTCACGTCGTGTTCCCTGCACATCCCATGTTACATGCACTGTCTTCTGCTATAACAGCGCCTTCGGCGAGAGTGTTTCCACAGTCTGCATTATTGATGTCAGTACACACGGATATTGAAGTTCTAGTTGAGGATGGTAGCGACGTACAGCATTCATCTATGGGAACGCGACAGCAAGCACGATATGTTACCATATGGAAATAAAAGCGAAACTTGAACCCCACCTGCGTATTCCGTTCCAGCAATAGTATAGTTCTGGGACATACAAGCGGTGACACAACTCCGAATGGTGTTGTTCGGATTTCCTCCCTGACCGAAGACAAGTATACGTCCAAATGCGTTGTCACTAGATGATAGCGAGAATTAAGCATCAATTCACAAGCGAAAACGGACGGACAGACATATAGCAGCCAGCATAGGAAAAGTTCCCTGGAAGGCCAGAAGTAACCGGGAAGACAGTTGTGGGACCACTGTTATCATTGCCAGGGTTTTGCACAGGAAGGTCAGTACCAGTATAGTTGTAGACGTTGAGCCTATTGGGGCCACCACAAAACTCATTTGAGTTACCAGCACAAAGCATGTTACAGTCCGAGGCCGCGGCAGAAACACCACCATTCGCAATTGTATTACCACAGTCTAGTCCGTGGATGATAAGCAGGACCGCCAAGCTTGAGATAAAAAGTGTACGTACAGCACTCGCTAAAAATGAAATGAGACGTCAGCTATGTGTCCTCATAGCATTTTGGAGAAGATAAAAAAACAAAGAGAAAGATCGACTTACTCGGTATACTCTGTCCCAGAGAGCGGGTACCCAGCCTTGAAGCATGCAGCCGTGCAAACCTCGTTGGAATTATTGGTCACAGCCATACCCACGGTAAGCGAACGTCCTAGTCCTGCAACATTATCCCTTGACAAATAAAAGAGCAGGACCCGAAATCAGCTTCTCGAAGCACGCTCCAAGCTCTAAGGGGAGAAGAGCATGAAGTATGTACATACTTGTAACATCCGAGGGAGGACCAGTTGCCGATCTTGGCTGCTGTACTTGGGGGTGTCGGAGGAGGCACGCCGCTCCAGTAAAGATTGAGACGACCGCCGGCGCCGCATTGTTCCAACGGATTGCCGGAACAAGCCATATTGCAGTCCGTCGCTGGAGCAGGCGTACCGAAATGGAGTTGATTGTCACAATCTGGCACACAAGGTTAGTGTCAACTATTGCTAGCCAATAACACGATGCGTACAACATTCATCCTAATGGTATACAAGTTGATATGAAGTGTAGTCACCATAAAGAAAGGAATCCTTACAGAGTATTCAGTCCCAGCATAGACGAAGCCCTTGGCACCGCAGAAGGCGATACAAGTAGAGGCGTTATTGCCGCTACCAGCGGTCTGCGCGGCACCTAATGTCCGAGTATTGTTCACGAGATCACTAGATACCCCATGAATCAATGATACTGCAGCGACATGTCTTTTTTTGACAAACAGCGACGGACGTGTAGCATCCTCGAGAAGTCCAATTTCCAGGAAGGACAGTTGGAATAGCAGGATTCTGTCGGCGATAGAACCGTGTGCGTTGACCAGTAAAAGGATGGGCTTGTTCGTTATGGGCTAGGGATAGCTAACGTCAAGGAATGTCAATATTAATGTGAAGCACTAAACACCATGAGCAAAATACGCACAGAGATCGATAAGGCTAGCGCCAACGAGAGGGGTTGGAGAAGCGTCATTCTGCGAGAGCCTCTAGGTAGACCAGATCCCAGTCGAGGTTTTTATACGGGAGGACAGCGCCCTCGATCAGGTTCAAGATAGGGCCGTCGATTGGATACTTCCTGATCGCAGAGGAAATCACCCCTTCGAAGAGGAGTGAAGGGGTTGTGTTCTTGCCGAGAAAGGGGGTGGACCAAATCTAGACGCCTATTACGTTGAGTTTGGGCACTCAAAGGAGAGTTTAGTTGTAGAATATTCGACTCGCACAAATGGAGGAGTTGAAAGGACTTCTGCTGCCTGGTGTCCGTCTACTTCGCATTGTCATGTCAACATCAGTGAATCCTCTTCTTCGAATGGTAACTACACATCAAGATCGAGTTCACGGACAAGGAGACATGTCTCGAATAAGCGCCTTCTTGACGTACCTCATCAGGTTACAGGTTATGCGGAAATGGTCCCTGACGCGAACTACATAGTATATGACTTGCAATGCCATTCAATGGGTACAAGATTATCGCCAAATCCAATTGACGACAAGGGGTACGTTGAACGCTATTCGATTATTGGAAACCTTTTTTTCGTATATGGGTCGGACCGGTTTTACGTCGATATCTTCGGAGATATAATGAATGATACGACCAATGTTCCTTATTTCTAGCTCGAACAGTAAAAGGCTGTCGTGAGCGCTGATGCTACTGACATAACAGCAGCCTATTCATAGGAAGCTTCGAGCGTTCGAATAATATAAGTTTTGTCCTTGATATGTCAGCGTAATTGTCCAGAAGCAGTAACCTACTCCCAAATATCGAAACCAGCCTCAAAATCGATATCTACAAGATGCTGTCGGTTAATTCAATGTGTTTTTTCCAAAGACGTGCAGGCGGCCACCAATGACCATATGTTAGAAAGAGATGAGTCTGGGTGGGAAAGGGTTGAGCAGTCCTATTCAAGACTCTTGTGTACGGCATCCTTGATCAGCGCGTCAGTAATGCAAGGGTTTAGGGTTGACACAAGGCAGGTAGGGCTGATGATGTGTCTGTCCAGGAGGCTATCAGATAGATAGATAGATGGCCGATACGGCGCAATTCAAGCTGCTGCAGTAGGGAATCTCAGGATTCTGTGTAGGGTTTGGTACAACCAAGGGTGACATGTCATGTACAAAAACGCTTACAAGAACAATTGCAAAGGCTTAGCCCGAACGACGTGGCTCCAGGCTACGAGACGCAAGGCAGATTGTCACATGTAGAGGGACTTCACCCATCGACACATGGATAGTTGAATAGAAAACGGAAAGTGTATAGCGCTCAGGGTTTCGGTGGACACATGAACAGGCACTCGAATCAATGCTTGGCTGGTGATATAAAACATATGCGCTGATCGGATAGCAACAAAGATGCCAGAGACGGAGATACCTAAGACACATGGATCGATGGACGAAGGTCCAGAGGGTGCTTATGAGACTAGGTCAGCTGGCCGCTTTGCAACTGAAAAAAGTAACAAGAAGAGCATACAAGCTCAGCCCCTGAAAGCAGAAGGCAGCTCATTGGATTTAGAGTTTTTGAATCATGAAACATGGGAGATTGAAAAAATATGGTCGGCGACTGGGCTGACGTAAGAAAGTGAGTGAATGAAATTGGGGCATCTTAGTCGTCGGAGGCTGCTGGGCACAGCGGTAGGCAGAAATTATTGCAGGATAGTGAAGTGAGGCGGCCCGCTGAGAACACGGAGGGAAATCGGCGGCCAAAAAAGAGCAAAAAGGAAGAAGGCACAACAAACAAAGAGGTGTTGTCGGGGTTGCAATTGCACGGTCTCAACGAAATTCCTCTCAAAGTGACGGTGAGCCAACTTTAATAGCCTGATCCAGAACTCTAATCTCATCTTCCCTTCTTCCTCCGCCATAATGGCTACAGTCCGTCTTTCCACTTCAGGATGTCTGCTGCTCCCCAGCCCGCCTCGGCGTGGACCGAGCCTCCTTGGTCTGGCTGGATAGAGACCACCGGCGATGCCCTGCTCATACTCGAAGCTGCACGGCGAGGCCTCATACCTCGCGTCACACGCAGACTTGTCGATTCTGAGCGCAAGATGATTTGCTCTGGCTCTGTCTTTGTATTTGACGAGGATGAAAGTGGAATCAAGAGGTGGACCGATGGCTTCTTCTGGAGTCCCAGCCGAATTCTGGGAAACTTTCTGCTCTATCGAGAGACGGACAAGCGGGGCTCAAGTCATCGAGGGAGTAAATCTGAATCCTCTCCCGAAAACGGTGAACAGTCTGGTGATGGGTCCAAGCCCGATGGATCCCTCAGTCGGCCAAAAAGTGATGATACCCATCTTGCAAGCACAGACAAGCGAATCGAACGCACCTTGATGGGAAGTTTGACAAACAGTTATAAGTTTAAAACAGATGGTTTGATGAAAAAGGTGTGCCATTCCTCAATACCCCGCCCGGCGCTCAATTCTCACCCCCATTCAGACATTCTCTGTCACTATTGGGGGTGTGGTACAGCATCTTATATCTTACTACAAGATCGAAGATGTTCAGAACGGCCGTTTGCGCCCTCCGTCATCTCTTCCGGAGCTAGCTTCTCTAGATATTAGCCCTGAGTATCTGGACAAAACTCATTTTCGTAATCCCCCGAAAGTGGAAATTGGAGCCGATGGAGTTCCCAGATATCGCGGTGAAGCTGATGAAGTAGACACCTCGCCGCCCCTACTTCCGACTCCATTGTCTCCTCCCCTCGTAAGTGATGGAAATGTTGGTGACGCGTCCAGTGTCACTCGCCGCGGCAAACGATTCGAGCCGTACGCTGCTCCTGTTGCCAAGCGGTCGCGACGATCCACCAAAGCGGGAGGATCCTCAAGTCCGCCAGAGCAACCAGCTGTTCATGTCCCAACTTCTTCAGCCAGCTATGTGGAATCCACTTCAGTATTGACTGCGACTGCTCCGCACTATCCTCAATCGTACGGCACCACCGCCCCGTATGGTGCTACTTCTGCCTATTATCCAGTTCCTGGCTACCCGCCTTTAGCTGTCCATGCACAATTGCCTCATGTTTATTATACTTCGCTCACAGGAAGTATCCCTATCCAGCACACCACGCCCAGAGGCTCTGTGCCGTACCAATATGCATACCCGGCGTCTTCTACACTCTCTGTTTCTGCTACTCACCAGTCGTCTTCCGACACGGCCCAGCAGCAGCATGCATACATGTCAGTTCATCCTCCGCAGGCTTATTACCCCTATTCGCCCCAGCAGCACTCTGGCTATCCTGGAGCGTGGCCCGCTTATGGCTACCATACCGTGCCGACGGCGCAGCAGCCTCCTGCGCACACAGCGCAGTCATCCATCGCAACTGCCCCTGAGCAGACTGACGCTCCGCCAAGTACGAGCAGCGAGGGTGGGGATGGCTAACTAAGCGTAGTAGCCTCCATCTTCTCTGGCGGGCAGTTGTACGCTCGGGGTCTCTGCCAACCCGCCTGTTTTCCTTCCCAAATGGCGCCACGCCGGTTTGAATCGCAGTTCGTTCCTCTCCCGAGCTTCTCATTGATCCTCATACTGCCTGGTCCTCCGTGCCATTCCTCTGTTGTCAGACTTGAACTTTGTTTTCCCCCGTCGTTGTCCTCGCGTTCGAAACACCCGTTCTGTAACTCTTAGTAGCCGCATGTTACCTTCTGTACGTATCATTCCACTTCACTGTATTCTAGGAGGTCAAGGTCCTATGTAGCGTCCCTCCATTTGTTATCATCAAGCCCATCCTACACTCCTACCTCCGCCGCCCTTGTCGAGCTTAAATACGTTTCCACGTGCCTATGCGTCGAAGGCATCAATGCCGCTCGGCCCTACCTTCCCTCCGACCAAACATGCGCCAATCTTCACCCCCATACCCACTATATCGGATCCGGATTATATTTTATCATTAGGTTTAGTCTGGTGGTGTACCTTTGAAATTTATCCCGGCCCGCCATGTATTTCATTCCAGGTCTCAAGATGTATTTCGTGTTTTTATCTTCTTACTCTGACAGATTCTTTTCTCTCCCCAACTTTTTATAGCTTTACGTTCTGCTTTTGTCGCCATTGTAATTTCTTTTCCTTTACAGGTACATGTGTTAGTAGTAGAATGCATTGTAATGGCATATGGATCAGGTTTCAAGTGAAAGATGCTTGAGAAAAATATGATTATCGCGCTTCGTATACCTGGTCAAGGGCCTTTCTTTACGATTCTGCGGCTCACGATCGAATGAAGCCGTTGGAGCTATCGCTTGTCATTGCCAGTGATGTCCACGATTGAGTAACTTCAGTTTCAGTTGAATCTCGTTTCAGCACTCAACTTTGTAGTTCCAGTAGAGTTTACTGGAATCTAAATATGTGCTACGCAGGGACACTGCGAGCAGTTCTTACCTATCTGTAGCAATCTGAGAACCCGGCGATCCCTGCATAGCCGCGCCACATAGCCGGTTCATCTTCTATTCATACTTCTTACATATATACATCACAGATTCACAAGGCGTAACGTCATGATTGGCAACTACCCGAATCGTTCTTTTCCCATTCGTCAGGAAGCTTGAAACGGGGATATACAATAGTTACAATAATGACGATCAGATCTAAGGGTGCCCCGCATCCGGCGACGAAGAACATCGAAAAATAGGGGCAGCCGCGGAGCGTGGCACAAATGGTGACCCTTCATAGGTGGAACCGTATATGGCAATAGTCGCTACAGTTTGACATCGTCACGGACATTGGGAGATGAATGAGAATTCCTTCTCCCGATATCTGTTTCGGCAGATAAGTTTTAGCTCAAAAATTCTCAAGTTGAAGTACCAAATAGAAGCTGCTAATGCGGGAGGCGGGCCTAGTCGAAACAGTGTCGGATGTTCCGTAAGCTGGTAATGCTAGCTTTGGCAATATCTTATTGAAACCATCATAAGCACAATACGACATTGACGCAGACTTAGGACAGATCAGGCGTCCGAAGGTTCGTCCTGGTGACTGATGTCCATTATACTGAGGGCAACGAAGCTCCGAGAAGTGAGGTTGTTGAGATCGTCAGTCAAAATTTATTGACGTAGGTCCATATCATGTCACGGTGAAACACTCCAAAACCGGGAACACCGCATGGAGGAGCTCAACAAGAACGGGAGGAAAGAAAGGGTTAGGGGCTCGAGATTGGCATATGTTGCCACTACTCGACACTATCCAGCGTGAAGCTTTGAAGGTTAATGTTCATGCCGATTTTTCTGCTTCTCAAGGCCACCGTCTCTAGGTACGTTCCAGTTCATTAGATTGCACGTCAAGTAGTATCCAAATCGGCTTGCTTGAGAATCAGCATTGTCGAATTGTGATCCTGCCACCCTGAAAGTTCACAACTCCTG
>JABCKS010000159.1:0-21313 GCA_018851325.1 Termitomyces sp. DKA19
CCCAGCTATACTCGGCAGGGCTTACTGAGTGTGTGTTGGTTTGTCCCACATGAGGTGAATTGCTCCAGCTCCCAGCTTCCACTTCCATCACATCAGTAAGGGTATCATGACAAACCCTTCCCCACACCCAGACAATACTTTTAGAAGATCAATCCTGAGATTCAGAATCCATAATGGTATGGCCAGCATGCTGCATCAGTGACAGACATGCCAGACCAATTGGCTAGGCACCTGATCAAACCTTACAGCAACAGTAAAGACCTTGCTGAACCATCTGATGGACCACACAGTAATGTCAGCAGCCTGATTAAACTATTGACTCCTATCCTTTTGCCTACCTATGCCTTGACCCGCTTGGTCAGTGAGGACCCTGAGATCCTCTCCCAAATCCATCAAACCAGGGAAACTATCTGTTTTTGTCATCAGGTCATGAGTGTAGTGGTCACCATGCCTCATTGTATCACATGCTAATTGGTTGTTCAGGGGCAGCCTGACCAACAAAGCCTTCCTAGTCAGTCACATGCAGGTGGTGGCTTTCCAGCGGCATTAAAGAACCTACATGGTGTCTAAGGTGTTTTTTTTTTCCACACAGGCACACTCAGCTAGAGTCAAAACTCCAGCCTTGCACTCGCAGGTCATGTGACCTGCTTTGGGATGCAATGGTGCCAGCTGAGCCACCATGCCCCCAACTCCTTAGTGATACTGCTAGTTGCAAGTTTGGAGGTTGAAAGTCCAGCCTCAATGTCCCTATAATCCTTACTATACCTAGTTCCCATCACTATTGACAGTTTACATGGAGAATGCTGAAAAAAAACTGATTATTAGGAGATAGTTTATTAAATAACTGAAGATACCTTAGTGATATTATTAGTCTAGGCAACACTACTACCACTTACTATTATGCCAGTCTCCAGATCTTTCAACAAGTATTCTAGCAAAGGAAGAGAAAAGGCCTAGCAAAACTATTAACTTTGTTGTTACAAGAAAGAAAAGTAAGATTGACTCATAAAATACTTATTGAACTTTTGTATTCAGTTCTCTCTTTTATACTACTCATAGAGTTGCTGATATTTATTGTTGACAGCTACTAACTCTGTCCATTCCACTTTACTGCCAGCAGTCTTAAACTATCACAGCCAGGTCTTGAATATAGCAGTGACTGCTAACTTCAGATTTGTTGCTAAGAAACTATGTGCAATGAAAAGGATATAGTCAATGCAGTTGAGAAAAGCCTGAGCTATATCATCTTGATTAGTAATGAAGGAAGCTATAGCAATTGGACAGAAATAAGATTAAGAGAGGATGTAAAAAGGGGATGGAGAACTTGCTAGAGTCTAGCTAAGTGTCAGTCTTTTATGTATTTACTCCTTCTTCATGCAAGTGATTATAGAACTTCATTGACTAAGAACAGTCAAGATTTTAGTATAGGAGAAGATGATAAGACCCATCTGTTACTAAGTACTATGAATGACATTTCTGCCTATCTTATTTGCACAACATATGACTTGGGAACATGGCATAAGAATGGCCTATTAGTTGATATTTTATTTAGCATCTGGACATCAATATAAAATTTTAGATATTTTGACAAACACTATTACCTTTAGTGACCTTCTTTCCTTTCTTGCTTATATTACTTACCACAGTATAAATACTTCTTGTACATTAATGTGCTTCTATGCTGCCTAGCTGCCATGCAGGGAACCAAAAAAAGAAAAAACTATAAATGCACTGTGATTTTTAACAAAAGTTGCTAGTTGGTCACTGGTAAATTGCTGAGTTGGTATGAAGAGTGGGAGATTCAGGTTGAGTACTAGTATTGTCACTAGGGAATTGCCAAGGATTTGTTACTCAATTCTAAAATCTTTACTAATGTGACTGGCAACAGACTTGATCTTTACAGTAAATAGCTTGTATTTCTTCTTCATCTGAACACCTTTTTGTTTAGCAGTATTGTTAGTGACATATTGGACAGGGAGAGAAAAATTGACATAGGTACAGGCAATGTCCATAACACAAGTATTGATAAGTAAAGTCTGTTTAAGAATCAAAGAATTAGAAGTATTAGTTGAAACAAAAATCAGAATAAGGAGATAGCAAAGAAGGGAAAAAGTTATAAGCAGTAGTGTATAAATATGCTAAGGAAGAGTCTGTATATGTGTAAGATTTTGTAAGTAATATACTATTATTCAAATTACAAAAAGCTATACATATCACTAAACCAGTTAGATGATATAGCTAATAATTATCACTAAGTTATTAGTGTCATTACTACTCTGGCTGGCAATAAAAGCAGTGGAGTAGTTCTATCTTATAGCAAACTTTTTGGCAATTGTTTCTTTTGTACTTTCTATAAGGAAATATAGAAATTGTGTCTTATGCCTAAATTGGGATTAGTCACTGTAATAATAGTCTCAATGTCACTAAGAGTATTGACCACACTTCTGGTGAGAACATTAAATGAGCAACCAAGGAGGATATTATAAGTGGAGGACTATAAGATATAAATCTAGAGGTAAAGCATCAAGTTGCCAATAGTGCAGAGAATGTTCCAGGCAAGTCTTAGTGATTGATTCACTGACTTTACTGACTGTCTCACATTCTGTTGCTGAGTCTTTATTTATTCTGAGTAACTCCCCTCCCCCATTCTCTTAGTAATTATTTTGTCTTCACTCTTTTTCTTCCTTATTATTTAGCAACTTAACAATCTTTTATTAGTATCTAGTGACTTAGACTAGTATTAGCAACTCTCTTCACTTGCACCCTCCTCTTTTTCATTACTACCTTTCAGCTCTTATTCTCTGGGATGTTTACTGACTTGCCCCTCATATATACCTTTCCTACTGCTAGCTACCCCATCTGGTTGCCAGTACATTTATAGATTTTCTTTTGGTTTCCTGCACAGCAGCTAGGCAGCATAGAAGCACATTACTCTACAATCCTCACTATGTCCTGCTCCCATTGCTATTGCCAGCTTGCAGGGAGTATACTGGAAGAAAAATTGATCATTAAGAGAAAGTTCATCAAAAAGCTAGAAGTTACCTTAGTAATATCACTAAAGTTGGCAATACCACTAGCACTTACCATCATTTCTGTCTTAAGGTCCTCAAGTAAATACTCCAATAAAAGTATAGGAGGGACTTAGCAAAACCATTAACACTATTACTATAAGAAAGAAAGGTGAAGTTACAAAATATTTATCATACTTCTATGTCTATTTCTCTTCTTTGAACTACTCATACAACATTTGACACTCTTTATCAACTACCTCAAGCTTGTTCCACTCTATGCTACTCTCTACAGTTTCAAACCATTATAACTATGTCTTAAAGATAGTAGTAACTGCTAAATGAGGTTTAGTTACTATTTAGTTATGTGCTGCTAAAAGAATCTGGCCTGTCTGCTGCAGAAAAGCTTTGGCCATAGCATACTTGTCCATTTATTTAGCAATTGTTGAGGCTATAGCAATTGGTCAGAGATTGAATAGGAAAATAGAGATGGAAGTAGAAAACTTGCTAGAGTCCAGCTAAGTGCCTAAATGCCAGTCTTTTATGCATTTACCCCTTCTTATATATAGACCATACAAGTGATTACAAGACTTTATTGACTGAGAACAGTTAAGATTTCAGTATAGAAAAAGATAATAAGACCTATCTGTTGCTGAGTATCATTAATAACATCTCTGCCTATCTTATCTACACAGCACATGACTTGGGAATATAGCATGAAAATGGCCCATTAGTTGATATTTTATCAATTCTTGTCTTATAGATTATAAGCAAGTCATGTGTGGTCTAGACTCAAGGTCTGGAACAAGGTAGCCTTTTACATGAGACCTTAGCAACTATGAAACTTTTGGTATCATAAGCTTTATCATGTAGAATCTAGCCCTAGAATCTAGAATAACTAGGCCAAAAACCTTTCTTAGCAATAATTGTTAGTAACAATTCTTAACAACATAACACTTTCAGAAAAAGAAAATATATATTATCATGGATATATGACCTCTTAGACCCTTCATATTTTCTGAATTACAAATATACCTAAATAGCATCTACACTTCAGATACTGATATATAGTATGCTCAATTATTTTCCATTTGAGATGTATATTTATTTTCCATTTGACACATTTTATATATACTTTTGACATTGTGTACTTATAGCTAGTTACTATTTAGACATTGGTATAAAATTTTAGACATTTTAATAGATGCCATTACCTTTAGCAACCATCTTTCCTTTCTTGCTTACATTACTTACTACAGTATAAATACTTCTTGTACATACTTAGTCCAATATAAAAAAGCTATAGCCTGTTACTATCTACCAAAGCTTCCAAGTACTTTGCTTTTAGTACTTCTTTTAGCTTTAGATTACATTTCTAATCTTATTTATCACCATTAATAGCTTAGTAGCAAGTTTTAGTAGACTCATCCTCAATTTAGCATAGTACTCAGTATAGGGTGCCTTCTAGTATATAAGTGTCTTAGCAACATTAGCAACTATAGCTAACAACTAACTTTATGCCCTTACAAATTTTGGTAACTTCTATTAGTAACTTAGTATCTAGCAACTTATTATCTTCTATCCCTCTTTTACCCTTTCCCACTTTCATATCTTAGCAATGTTTGCTTACTTTACTGACATTCCCACTTTCTATTGCTTAGTCTTCCTTTATTCTTAGTGATTTCTTTCCTCTACTTTTTTAGCAATTCTTTATCTTCATTCCATTCCTATTTTTTTATTTAGTAACTTAGCAATCTTTAGTTAGCATCTAGTAACTTAGGCTAGCATTAGCAACTTCCTTAACTTAAACTCTCCTTTTCATCACTACCTCTGAACTCTAGTTCTTTAGGATGTTTACCAACTTGCCTTCATATACCTTTCCTACTATCAGCTACCTCATCTAGTTGCCAGTACATTTATAGGCTTTTTTTCTAGTTTCCTGTATGGCAGCTAGGTAGCATAGGAGCACATCAATATAGCACTACTTAATATTATTGAACATACACCTGACAAACTACATACTATTGTAGATCATTTTTACTTTTGCAACAATCTATTCATTTATTTAGTCAACTTGTAAATTGATACAAATCATTTTTAATATGATTGGGGTGCTTTTTCAGTCTGTCAGATGTTGGTTACAAATGCTCCTTATGGCACTCAAGTGGCTGTCTTCAATGTTGAATCTACTTTTTATATTATTTCCACTTTGCCTAGGTACAGACTTTTTACAGCTCTATTAATTGACAAAAAAGTCATCTTAAATTATTAGCTAAATTTTGGTATTTTTCATGCTTCAAACATTTTTAACTCTGTTGTAAATACTATTATTCATATTTTCCTTACTTATAGAATTGAGGCTGTACTAAAATGAGTTAGTAACTTTTTTTTTTTCTAGTATTTACACTATCATTCAGATAGAACTACTTATTACAAATACTCCAAAAATCTGATTTGGTCTTTAGCAAATGATTTAGATTGACCCTAGACCCCTAATAAGTTTGTTTGATTTACAGATAATTTTATTTATATTGGTTTTGAGTGGTCTTTAGTTAACAAAACAGTGATACTTTCTATATCAAAATATACAAAATATTTGGTAAAACTTACAGGCTAGACTTTAGGAGCCTTTATATCACTTTAATCAATGGAATCACTTATTGGTATACTTAACTACATAAAACTAATCATTTTAGTAGGTCATTCATAACTACCAAGTCTCTACAAGTTTAGATTATATTTTCTATCTGATTCCTTCCCTTAGATCAAACAATATATCATACCTATCATAATGGTAAATCTTACATAGTGGAAGGATATGCTACAACATTCTGATTGTTCCTTGAAAATAATACAATCTCCAAAGCCACTTAATATTGCTATCTTTGTTGATACTTCTACTCCATAGAATATAGGTTTCATCCTAAATGGGAAGTGGCTGGCCTGGAAGCTATTACTTGAATGAATATTACCTGAGTACAATATAGACTAAGCAAAAATAGTAGCAATTGATCTCATGGTACATACAATAATTATAGTAAAATACAGAGATTGTCAAATTATTATTTATTCTGACAATATGGGCTGTATAGGCATCCTAACAGCAGGTCATTCTTGAAACTCAGCCTTGAACTGCATTTTATACAATATTGTCACTAATTTCCAATTTCATTCTATCTAGATTATTATAGGGCATTTTCTATACAGATATTTGTTATTTTGATTTCCACCTGTATTGTCACCCTACCTAAAATCTTTCATATCTCTAAGCATAGCACACTCTACATTACTAGACACTTAGTTAGTCATTCTCTCATATTCTCATTATATTGGCTTGGTTATATATATTGGCAATATAAATTCATACATATTTTTTACTAAGACATCAATTTGTTTTATCATCAGCCAACAGTCTACAATTGCCATTATCTGTCAGCTACAATGAATAAAATTATTCTTATTATATATTCCAATTAAATTAACATAGATTTTCTACATTCTTTAGCAGACTATTATATTAATGTCTTTTTATCATTAAAACACCTAACTAGACTGATTATAGCATCAGAAGGTTTGCTGAGTGTCAAATTCTCCAAAGGCAGACTGTCAAGTTATTTATACTATATACAACAATCTTCACTTGTCATCTTAGTAATTAACAATACTTAGAAAAAATCTATATGGGAAAAGTATACTTCTCTAGTTTGACATTTTAAAGCATACTATATGATCAATGGCATTCTGACTCATAATGTCTTATCTGCCTCTAAACAACTTCTTTGTAAGTTTGCTGTATCTTTTGTAGGAAAGGTTTCTGAGAGAATGATGGCAGCCAAATGCAATGATATATGGGTATGGCATATACAGAATAGTTACACCTATCTTGAAGGCCAACAATTGCAATACATCATCAAAGGGATTGAGAATTGTAGGCCTCTATTATCTGTCAAAACAAAATGACCTTCATAAACATGCTTTTGCTAGTGAAAAAATATTTAGAGTTGTCTTTACCACTCAATGCTTGCATCTATTTTGTTGCATTAGCTTGTTTTTGGGGCTAAACTCACCTTGGTAAGATTCTTCCATTAAGCAATTGAAAATTTAAAAATGCTATTTTTCCCTCATAGAATAATTTGTATCCCTTATTATCTGCCAGTAGGTCCTAAATGCTACATCTTTCCAATACAAAAATGAGAGGTGCACTTGGAGAAGATATAATATTATCTTGACAAGCTTATGGATTCTATAAAAATATATTAGATGCTGAATAGCTCAACCTCCTCCAATTCTATTGCTCCTGATAGGTCTTCTAAGTATAGTCCCATATAGAGGTTTTGTATAGGGGGAGGTGTCAGAAAATGCCAGTTGAGAGCTGAACTCTGACTTACTAAGGGTCCTGGCCCAAATCTGTGTGTGGCTGTCAGCCAGTACCAATGCAAGGGTTGAAAGGGGGGTGGGTGTGGGTAGAAGGTCTAGTTGTTTTAAGGTATGACCAGAGGTTGCATATAAAAGGTTGGTGCAATTAGGTTACCATAGGGGTCTATAGTGTAGGTGGCAGTGAGCTAATAGAGAGGGGTAGTGAAGTGGGCCATTGAGTATCTCTGATGAGTGGGGGGAGTCTTGATATTATGTCAGGTCTGAGAACCTGGGGGCTCACCTCCAAGAGCAAGAACCCACTAGTCAGTTAATCAATGACTGAAAAGAGAATATATAAGTGTTCCAAGGCTGATCTGGGTGCTAGGCAATGTTTCAGAGTTGATGTGACATGGGCAGAGGTTGTTGAAGTCTGTAGGAATGTTCCACAGGCTAAGACAACTATGCCAGAGAGTTGAAAAAGAGAAGAGAGGAAAAAAGTAAATTGAGTAGAGAAAGAGACAGAGTAGAGTAGAAAGATAAAATGTAGACAATATCAAAACTAGTGACTGACTATGGAGGGTTTGGGGCTATATACTTGGGGTCTCTAGGGAGAGGTCAGGAGAGATAGAGGGTCCCTGGATGGGTGGCACCCACCCAGGACTCAGCTTCTGTTACAGTGGACCCTGAGTATGGTCCCAAAGTGGGCCCATAGTCAATCTCTAGGTACAGAATTGTCCTGAGGTTGGGGTGGGCCCTGAGGGAATGTTGGGACTCAGGAAGCTGAGTTGCCAGTTATCTAATGATGTATAAGGTGTGTTCTGGGAAGTTGTTGGGGCTGGAGCTCAGGAACATGTAGACTAGTGATCTGGTAATGCATAGGTTGTGGGCAGGGCTTGGATAGAGGGCAGGGATGTTTGAGAGTCAGGTGGGGGTGGTTTTTGAGATTGGCAGAATTGGCAGAGTTGTCAGGGGTCAGCAGGGTGAAATTGGTGGGGTCCTGACAACCAAGCATCTGTGCTGATGTTGAATTAAATCTTCAGTCTTTGTATTTTCACATAAATAACTTTATGTTGCACTGTCTTAATGCACATCTGGCAATCATATTAAGATGATTTTGTCACCAGACAATATGTTAAGAAAGACGGAAAATATGATCTATTAAGAATTCCTTAGCAGTTACAAATGTAGGTATTGCTATTAACAGATCGAAACATCTCTAAATTTTAGTACTCAATAGTTTTGTGCTTGGATAGTAGAATTTTAATTGTAACATTTTATATGGACTGCACAAATAATATATATAAGAAAGACTGAGACTAAGACCAAGCATCCGTGCCGAAGGCACGGTCATAACACCTCATGTTGCTATAACGAGAGTAGAAAACCTAGAATCCATGATAAATCACGTTAGATATATATTTCTTAACCCAGATAAGAGACAACTACCCACGGCTCAAATTAGTCAAGACTTATCAATATCGTCGTCGTCAAGGCTTGAAGGCAAATATTTTGAGTACATTGCTTGGAAGCTCGAACTTTGACTATCAGTTGATTCCAAACCTACATAACATCAAATGTCTCAACAGAACTTGGAAACATACGTTCTAGCTGGTGCGTCGAGTTCCAACGGTAAGTAGTTACTTACCGCCCATCTTTTTCAGGTTCTATCAAGATTATTGAGAGGTTCTTTGATCTGCCACTGGATTACAGCGACCCCGATGGAAAGAAGATCCGAATTTTCGCTCGCAATATGGTCCCTCTCGACAAGGTCAAAACCCCTGAAGAAGAGTCTAAATTACCCTATTGTAAGCTTTGTATTCGTCCTGATCTGGTACAGATCGGCCGATAACACCCAAATTTTCTCCCAGTGGTTTACCTCCAAGGTGAACATCACAGTCTTCAAGTGAAACATGTTCGATCTCAATTACCCAGGTGGACCGGGCTTTGAGGTCGACATGATCGAGTATACAACAATGGCGACCACTGTAAGGGACCGATACTCTGATTTGATTGTTTCTTGACTTATCTCTCTGTAAGATACATAAAGAAGGCTATCAGGTCTGGATCGCATGAGATTTGATTGAAAAACTGACGAAGATCAATCCAGACTTTGTGGCTCGATCCACGCGGGACAGGCTTGAGCACACCCTTTGCCGCTAATCTTGTTTCAGAAAAAACAGACGAAGAAATTTTCGAGTATATCAAACACTTCCGAGCTGACAACATCGGTGAGACGATGAATTGAGCAGCACTGCAGTCACGCCTCATTAATGACTTTGTCTTAATCAGTCAGGGACTGCGAAGCCATTCGAAAGATTTTACTGGGTAACAAGGTGTACGAGAATGATAGGAAATGGACCATTTTGGGCCAGAGCTTTGGTGGCTTCTGTTGTCTGACCTATCTTTCATTCTACCCTGAAGGACTGAAGGAAGTCTTCCTGACTGGTGGAATTCCACCTCTTGTTGATTCTCCAGACACAGTATATCGTGCGCTGGCAAGTAAGATACCGATTTCATTGTCAGTGATATTCCAACCGAAATCAATATCAGGACGGGTCTTGGAACGCAATGACGTTTACTACAATAAATATCCTAACGATATTAAGCGGGTCAGCAGTGTTTGCCTTTGCTGTTCTTCGAGCGGATCTGATTGATTCCAGGTTCGAGATATACTTGTATACCTCGACAAGAATTCAGTCATCCTTCCCAATGGTGGACAATTGACACCTAATCGTTTCCTTCAATTGGGTCTTAGATTTGGATCACAAGGTTGATACTTAATAATAGAAGGACTCAATTATCCCGGCTAACAGTTGTCGGAAGGCGGTATCGATGTAGTCCACCGTAAGTCGTTATGATGGTTCAGCTCCAAATCATCTCCAGAGAAAACGCTCTCCAGAAATTGTACTTCGCGCATCCAACGATATCTCGCTGTTCGGGAAATTATCGCAACGGCTTTTGCAGAATATAGAACGCGAGCAATACTTGGACGGCAATCCTCTTTACGCTGTTCTTCATGAGCCCCTATATTGTCAAGGGTGAGAATTTCTCTCTGCCTGTCTTCCTATCCTTGATTGATACATAGGCGTGCATCAAACTGGTCAGCCGAGCGTGTTCTCAAGGACTACCCTCAATACTCTTGGAATCATATGAAATCGCAAGATATTCAAAGGCCTGTGTGTTTCTTTGGAGAAATGGTATAGCGAATGCTTCATGTGACAATGTTCATCTAACCTGCCTTGTTTTTAGATCTTTCCTGATATGCTAGACGATTATGCTGGTCTTCGCCCTCTGAAAGGCGCTGCTCAGCTACTTGCAAAGTATAGTGATTGGCCACCGTTATATGATAAGGCGCAACTTGCGAAGAATACCGTGAAAGTTACTGCAGCAACGTGAGTGGCTAGTAGGTCAGATTGGTCGAGCTTACTTATCGTATGAGCAGGTACTACAAAGACATGTATGATTCCATCTTATTTTTCGATGTTATACTTATATCCGGAAATTGACCTAGGTATGTTGATTTTGACTTGGCTCAGATAACCGCTTCTGCGGTACAGAATATGGAACAGTATATATCCAACCAGCATCACCACAGTGCACTTCGCAGAGAGACAGAATTCATCCTCAAGAAAGTATTCGAATTGTCTAAGCGTGAATATGACTGATATACCTCGAGTTCGGAGGATGTGAGATAGGACTTCATAGTAATTTGGCTTGAGCAATTATGAACAAATGCTTTATGTAACAAAGAAAACTTTTGTCGAATGTGGACGAAGTTTTTCTGAGTCTTGAGATAATGGGCACGGGGAATGATCGTAATATCTCATTTTTTATACTAATACATACCAACCTGACAAAAAAGACACAACATCATATAGGGTGAATCCGTATGATATTGTACAGCGAATGAATATATAGCTCAAGGGTGACTGAGTAATGTCCAAGTGTATGTGAAAATGATTCGAGCTTCATGAGTGCTTGCCCCATGCACCTTGGATACCGGAAGTACCAGCTTCATAAGTAGGTGGGGCCTCATCATCATTGCGCACTGACAACGAGTTCTGCCCGTGAGGACCCTGAACGGGAGTCTGAGTAGGCGGAGCATATGCGATGTTGGTATCTATAGGTGGAGGTGAAGTGGACATCTGGGCAGGGAAGTAGGCTTCATGCTCGGGAAAAGGCAGTATGGAGTTGTTTCCATAGCCGTTGTTAGGATAGGTAGTGCCGCCTAGGGTATAGCTCCGGTCATTTTGGTGTGAAGGTCCGGGTTGTGCTTGGTAGTGATTAGATGGGCCAGGCATGTGAGCAGCGTTGTAATTGCTGTAATTGTTGCTAAAGGCGGCTGGTTGCTGTGTTTCGTAAGGGTCGTAAGTTGTATAGTTCGTCTCTCGACGTTCATGGGTCGATGTAGCTGCGGGGTCTTTCAGGACGTAAGAATCACGTAATAAGTGACAAGAAGGGAGGCCCACATGAAGATCCTCCTGCAGCATGTCCGTATTGAACATTCGTATTGTAGTAAGGATCGGTGTATTGTGGCTGGTTCGTTGCAGCGTACTGGGTTGTTGGAGAGGACAATGAAGACGTATATGTAGATGGCGCATACTGAGATTGCGCGTGATTGCCAGGCTGCCCATGAGTTTCCGAGGGAGCATACCCAGTAGGCCCATAGTTGTTCTGGATTGCTGGGGGATATGTCGAAGGTGCATATTCTGGCCGAGTAGGTGAATAGTACTCGTCAACCGCACGGGTACCCGGGGGTTTCTGTATATATCCTCCACTTGTTCCCCCGGGTGCAGGACGCCCACCATGAGATGAAGAATTGTCGGGTCGGCTCGGGTCATCCACGTAGACCCTGTCTCCGTCAATGTGTCCCGTTAGAGGTTGTACTTCGTGGAATGCAGGGAGTCCACCTTCCAGCGTGTTCTGCCTCGCCTTCCTATCTACCTCAGCCTTAACCGCGTCCAGACGCAATGCCTCAGAAGAACTAGGTCCCACGGCACTTTCGACCTTATTCCAGTTGTTCTTACTCCTTCTTGGTCCGCGTTTCGATATGCAGCAACGCCCAATGGTAAAGAAACATCCGCTAAAGAACAACAGTATCCAAGCAGCTAGTGTCAACCAAGTAGCATTACCAATTTCGGCACTGCCAACAGCATTGATGCGAGCTTTGGCGGCGAAAAAGATGGCGATATCGAAGATGAATGCAAGTAGGGCAACCGCTGCTGCAAAGCCGGAAATACAGGTACTGCAACATGTCATGGACATCTCTCGTACGTGAGCGAGAAGACCAAAAAGTGCCGAGATTGCTGCTAGACCGAGGGCGACAATGTGCAGAACCAAGCAATAGGTAAGCCATTTCACTACAACTTGAGGAATTTGGACAGGAAGGTTATTGCCAACCAAACTATTGATGTCTTTGAAGAGTGAGCAAGGAATCGCCCGTTGATGAGTGTCTAGCTCACCTAGATCATATCCAACCGCGGGGCTTGAGCAACTCGTCCCATTTGATAACTCCAAACAGTAACCCAGCGTTCCGAATGTGATGGTCCCATTGTGACCCACTACTGAAATATTGGCTTTGAGAAAGTAAACGGATTTGAAGTAGGGAACACAGAAAGACACCACAACCAATAGGACTGTCGCGACGCAGGTGACGAGGAAACCTGGGGTTGCGGGGCGAATAAGTCCCATGCGGAAGTTTCAAAAATGAACTGCGAGTTGCAAAAAGGAAGGGTGGAAAAAGTAAGGATGTAAAGAGCCTGTTGATCGTCGCTTCCAGTAACCTTGTCAATGTCTCATCATTGTGTTGTAATACGCAGCCACAGGCACACAACCCCTCGCAACCCTCCTTGAGCTTGCGACGCGAAACTCTCCAAGCGATAGTATATACCAATGCTTCAGACGACTTTTTGACATCTAAACAGCTTCGTGACCCATGCTTTGTCAATCACTTCACATCTCGGTATTGGGTCTGAGCGCTGAGCCGAACCTTGGATATAAAGTGGTGTGTACCCGCAGCAGCCGCAGCTGCTGCACTCGATCATGTGTCCTCTTTGAATATTCTACCGACATCGGTCAGGCCATGTAACCCCGTTGAACCCCGAGTGTTACCCTGCCTATATTCTAAGTCATCTACCCCTGTTCGAAGATCAACTCGATCGTGAGTTATGTGCCGCTTGAGAGGCCTGAGATACATAACTAGCAGCATATCTATTCTGGTTGATGTTCTCATCCACATCGAATCAAATGTATGTATAAGTCCAATCGGAGTACTTGTTCTCTCTCTCCTCGACCTTAACAATCTCTACCCGTACATCCTGCTTATCTCTGTCATGGACAATCGTATGGACAGTCGTGTGCGTCGTGTTGTTGCGCACATTGCTGGGTGCTTGTTTGCTTCCGTCGGATTCTTTCTAGTGAGTCTACGCTGCATTTGCGCCTCGAGATGATTTGGAGGTCGATCCGTTTTATAGAGTGTTCTTTCCGTTCTCTTCAATCTCTTAAATATAAATTCGACAATAGCACCGTCTTCGGAGACGTCGACAGCATCGACGGTTGCACTTGGAAGACGCCAGACACGTCAACTACGCGTTGCTGCCAGAATAGTCGATGAGGAACTAGGTACAACTCCGCGAGGACCAACGATACCGAGGTCTACTGTTGCTGACTCAAAGACCGCTGGAATCATCCCATCGGTTTTGACTCCTATCCGACGCGCCGAGGGCTCGTTGAGCCCAAGCCTCAAACGGAAACCAACGGTCATCACGTTCGTTAAAGACACCAATTTAGTCTTTATACCTAAAACATTAAGCTCCATGCCATCCGAACGTGTTTTCGTTCAGTCCGACTGTGAAGATTCCAGTCGGAGTTTACTGTCCCACTTCAATCCCTTGCGTGCAAAGCGCTCGAAGCTTCGTCGCTGCGCCTCGTCTCCACACCTCGCGTCTCCTCATCTAACAACGAAACATCCGCTTGTCCCAAGTCAAGACAAACCTCAAGGACATGTTCCGTTACAGAAGAAGAGATCAAGTCCTTTTCGCAAAGGATCCGGAACTCCTTCCCCGTCTCGTGAGTACTAAACTCGCACCCCCCTATGATATTCTCCGAACAAGGCTTTCAGGATCTGTTAGCTGTATAGTGAAGAAGTCGGTGGAGAAGAAGAAATCGCAGCCGCTACGGACACAACCTTATGAAGCGCCCTATTTTTTCCCTCCACCAGTCCCGTCGACGAGCTGGACTCGTACATAGTTTACGTAATGTTGATCAAGCAATACAGCGCCTATCAGATTAGATCAGACTTGGCTCCCACGCCAGCGTTCATGTCGGTTTGATTGCTTGCGTCGAAATAATAAATTGTGAGGGGTCCAGCCAAAATGGATCCTGATGCCGCAATCACAGCACCTGCACCAGAACTCCCACCACCTGGGCCGACCGACCCGGGCAATATCCAAGAGCTCCCTGTTCCGTCGGCCCAACCTCCGTCCTTGCCATCACAATCCACCCCCTCGTCGCCCCCCATGAACACAGGCACCTCGACCCCGCGTCCGTCGACAAACGACTCTCCTCCGGGTCCACCCCAATCATCGCCTCCTGAGGCAGGTCGCCAGCTGAATGTCACAGATGCTCTTAGCTATCTCGATGCTGTCAAAGTTCAGTTCCAGGAAATGCCTGAAGTTTACAACCAATTCTTGGACATCATGAAGGACTTCAAAAGCCGAGCGTAAGTCCTGATAACAAACGCTCGTTGATACTCATGATCGTGTTTCTAGTATTGATACGCCCATTGTAATTGATCGCGTCTCCCGCCTCTTTCACGGCAACCCCATTCTAATTCAGGGCTTCAACACGTTCCTTCCTGGGGGCTACCGCATCGATATCTCTGACCCAGCCGACCCTAATACTATCATTGTCACGACACCTCAAGGAACAACAACTCAGGATACATTCGTAGCCAACAGCCTTTCCCGTTCTCGGGTTGGTACTCCTACATTCCCTCAGGCTATACCTGCTATCCCACCGCATGTTACTGGTCCAGCGTCGCGCTCGCAAACTCCACATGCCTTGAACATTCGCGGACAACAACCTCCTTTCGATCCTCCGTACTCCCCCAGTTTTCAGAATCCTCAGACCACTGCGGCCGCATCCGTCTTGGGCAATATGGGCAACAACAACAAAGGCCCCGTTGAAGCCCAGCCCCCTAGCGAATTCAATCACGCCATACATTATCTCAACAAGATAAAAGCGCGGTATTCGGACGACACCAACACGTATAAGCAGTTTTTGGACATCCTTCAAACTTATCAGAAGGAACAAAGACATTTACAGGATGTAAGCACCCTCGCTTAATCGATGTAAGAGTTTCTGACATCTATCCCAGCCTGCCTTTCAGTCACAGGTGTATGTACAAGTTCAGCTTCTGTTCAAAGACGCTCCAGACTTGTTGGCCGAATTCAAAGATTTTCTCCCTGAGGCTGGACCTACCGGACAGAACCAGAGTCTTGCAATTTTACCTCAGCCCGTAGTGTCCGCATCGGCTTCCACTACTTGGGTTGCACCCGAAACTCAGTCATCAAGTCCACCGGAGAAAGCAGTAAAGAAGGCGGCAGTACCATCTAAACGTAAAAAACGTGGCGCGGAAAAGGAACCTACACCCGTACCTCCTTCGAAGCCTGCGCCTAGTAGAGTTCGTTTCATGTGTTTGTCCCGTTGCATGCGAATTCAACTTTTTTTACTGTAGGCCAAAAAGGTGAAGCATCATCATACCCAGGATACAGCGTCAGCATCTTTCTCGCCTTTGGTCCAGCCCAGTTCACCTCAATCCACTCCTCTTCACGCAACCGCACAACCTCCCCAAGGACCGGGTCCGCATACACTGCAGAGCTCGAGTTCATCCCACGCCATGGCCACTTTACCCGGCGCCCCAACCGACAAACTACTGTTTTTCGACAGGGCCAAGAAGTCACTAGAAAGTCGGGAAATTTATGAAGATTTTCTGAAACTTCTTAGCCTATTCTCCAAGGAGATAATTGATTCGAAAACTTTGATTGAACGGGCTAATGTTTTCTTGGGCGATGAGCTTCTCGCTGAGTTCAAGGATCTGATTGGTTGGGATGAAAGACAGGATGATGTTGAAAAAGGACCACCCGGTAGTATTCGCACCGGACCTCCGGAGGCCTTGTCGGCCTTACCTGCAGATGATGGCGAAGGACCGAGTTATCGAAGACTGCCCGATAGTGTAAGCCATAACCTTCTTCTAGTATACTTTTTTCACATGCCTTGGTTGCCTGACAAATTATGGTTGACAGGAGATACGATTAGCCTGTTCTGGTCGAGATGAACTCTGTCGGTCAGTTCTGAATGATGAATGGGTATCACATCCCACTTGGGCATCTGAAGAAGCTGGTTTTATCTCCCATAAGAAAAATTCTTTCGAGGAAGCTCTTCACAAGAGCGAAGAAGAACGGTTTGAGTACCATGTGCATCTTGAAGCACTGGCTCGAACAATCGCGTTGTTGGAACCGTTGAATAACCGTATCGAAGAGATGTCAAACGATGAACGAACAATACTCAAATTGAAAGCAAATTTTGGGGGTCCAAGCATGGCGATATATCATCGAATTATCAAGAAGGTCTATGGTCGGGACAGCGGAGTTGAGGTGATCCAGGCGCTTCAGGATTGTCCCAGTGTCGCCGTTCCTGTCGTTCTTGCGCGACTAAAACAGAGGGATGAGGACTGGCGTAGAGCTCAGCGGGAATGGAGCCGGACTTGGCGAGAGGTCGACTCGAAGAATTTCTACAAGTCTCTGGACCACCAGGGAATCAGTTTCAAGGCGAATGACAAGAAAAATATTACGTCAAAACATTTTGTTACGGATATAGAGTCTATCAAGAACCAACAACTAGAGGTATGGGAAGCTGAAGGTGTTGCATCATTTGCGCGAGGTTCAGTTGGATACCAACTGGAGTATTCATTCCATGACGCATCCGTATTGCTTGATTCTCTCAAGATGATCTATTCTTTCCTTGATCGTTCTCAGGCCAACTATAGTGTTCAAGAACGCCGGTCAGTTGAGAAATTTCTCCGCGTATTCATTCCTGCACTCTGCAAATATCCCCAGGCAGAATTTAATGCCGCATGCCGTCCATTGGAGGGTGGTCACGAAGAGGATTCTTTTGATTTGAATGGAGTGGACGGGACACGAAGCGGACGACGATCCGTAGGTAGTTCTCATTCTAACCAGGTCGGTGGAGTTGCTGCGGGTGACCTTCGGCGGAAGCTATTACGCACGGTTCAAGAGAAAGCTGCAGGGAAGTTGACTCCATCTGCTTCACGCGACCCTTCCCCTAGTCCCGACCATCGTTCTCCTAACCACTCACGTAATGGAGAATCCGTTGACCACCCTAGAGACATATGGATCTCAGAGGCTGGTGCCGAGGCCTTCGCACAAGCCCTGCGGCTTGGATCAGATTATGAACGTCCGTTCTTTGCGAATACGACATTCTACACATTGCTGCGGCTAGTGCAGGTAAAGTTTGAGCGACTTCATGGATTGTGATCAAGTCTTCTAATAATATACCTGGGGGGACTCACAGCTGCTCTATTCTCGTCTATTGATGTGTAAGGATGTTGGAGCTCAACACGCAGCTGAGAAGCATTCTTCCCTTCTGGCCAACCGTGTCGCGGTTGAGCTCGGCTTGGACGAACCGAATGGCCCGTCCGCGGTACTCGAACAAGCGATGGAAGTTCTAGACGATCGCGGTGCCAGCGACAAAGCAAACGTCATCTATGTGTATCTCCTCAATGCCTGTGAGAAGATGTTTGATGGGGATATGGACCAGGCGACTTTCGAGGAGCACATGAGGTGGTTTTTTGGGAACAAGGTAAGATAGGTATTGATCAATTTGTTGGCTGGTAAATCCTGAATTGGCATGTCTATTCTTGTTAGGCTTATCACTTGTTTACTTTGGACAAGCTAATAACGGCGCTTGTGAAACAGGTAGTTGATGTGATGAAAGATCGGTGGTCATGCCCGAGCTGAATATTTCCAGGTTCAGACTGTCCTATCAGACAACCGTTGTCAAGAGCTCTGGAGATTGTGTAGGACCATGCAGAATGCTGAAGTGCCTACCATACAAGATATTATACGGTATCGTCGGGAGGCTGAGCAACACGTCGGACAAGATGATCATTTGTATCGACTTCAATGGGTAAGTGCTAAGATTAGCATTTTGACAGTTTGACCTTACTCATCGGAACCTATTACAGGTACGCGATTTGAAGTGTGTACGTGTATTTCTGATGAGTGCGGAAGATCCAAGCATAGAGACAGATGGGTCAGCCGCGAGTCGATGGCGGGGGTACGTGGATAGTTATGTGATGAATTATCCGACGGAGTGGACGTCGGTTAGGAGACAAAAGGGGGCACCAGTGTTCTTACGGAGGTGCGTTCAGGGCAATCCATACGGCGGCCCTTGTTCTCATGGTTCGACATGTGTGTCTGGTTATTTATAGGTGCATGGGGGGTGAAGATAGCACAGCCTTTGTGAAGCAGATGAAGATTCGCGTTGGACTGCCCTCGTACAAGCTGGTGTATGAGAGCGGGAGCGAAGACGTGAAGTGGCGTACGCGGGGACCTGCGGAGGAGCAGAAGCTATTGGCGAGGGCGCAGGTAAGAGAGGAGGAGCGGCGGAAGAGTGTCTATTTAGTGTGATGTTGTATTATTATTGGAATGATAGGGCCTGGGAGATGGACCAATTTATTTTCACTTCTAAGATTAGCATGTGTTGAGTTTTGTCCTTGGTTTTGCCGGAACTTGCCACGGGCACGATTTGCATAAGTCCTCCCCTGATCCCTCTCACGTCGTCCATCGCTCAGCCCATCCCCGTCGCCGTCCTCGGCGTCCAAGCCCCTTTCCCCACCATCCATCCCGGCGCCCAGCCATCTCACCCACACGACGTATCTCGTCGGCGATCACCTCTTTGTCACACATCCTCGGATTCGGACCTGAGGTGGTGAAAACACTTGCTTGGCGCTTGGTCCTTGATCATGGCCAAGCCAATATTCGCTGACCATGCTACTTGCTCAGCGAGCTCGACGCGTTTACTGTCCTCGACTGCGTCTCGTCGTAAGCGCAAATCTTCGTTTCCGACCCCCTCTTCTACTGTCCTCGCTTTGTTGGCGACCATATCAGCCTCTCTTGCCTCAGCGGAAGCCAGTCCCGCTCCGCCCTCCTTTTTATGTCCTTCGTTCAGACCTGAACCAACACGTACTCTGAATACTCGGACACGTGGCACACATCCTCCAAGCTCTCCTCCAGTCGTCAAGAAATCCCTCATCCCAATAGACCCTCCACGGATTTTGCCCGACAAATTTGTCCAGGTTGATAGTGGTCGATGGCGAAGAGTTGACACATACACCTTATACGGCTCGACAGTATGCATCGTACGACCCCCTTTTTTTGTTTGTTGTTACTCGGTGTCTCATCTGTGTTCTAGTCCTGTCAAGACGAAATCACCTCCACTTCTGCAGCTGTCTTCGATGATCAGGTTCAGAACTCTCCGACGTCTTCTGTGCCGATATCTACCTCTGCAGCTTCTACATCGACATATTCCATAAGCCTACCTCCAGGCTGGAAGCCACAAGAAGCCTCAAGCACCGGTCGCACAACGCTTATTCTTGCTCTGTCTCTGGTCCTCGCCTCTCTCATATGTTTCTTTATTGTCAGCTGTATCTTCTGGCGTAAGAAAAAACGTCGGGGGCGAGGACAAGCTGACGTCGAGAAGAAGGCTCGCAAGCGATGGAGGCGATCTGGGGACGAACATGGGAAATCGATGTTGGTAGAGAAGGAGGTCAAGATGAAGCAAAAGATCTGGGCAAAGGCTACTGCCCGATGGAAGGCTAATGCGAAATACATCGCACGCCAACGACGTGGTAAAAGATTTGGCATGACTACAAGGGTGAGCAGCCCACGCAGCTCGTGTGCGTCTTTAGACAGAGCCGAGGATATCCAGACAGCCGATGCTCAACCGCCCTTATCGACATCGTTGGCTACAATATCACGGAGGTCGTCTTTGGAATCTCTGTACATATCGACCGAAGCTACTCAATCGGGGGACACAGGCCATACTCCCTCCTCTCCCGCACAAGGAGATGTCTCACTCCAGGCCTTACCGGCATGCCCACCTTCTCCTCCCGCCTACCGCGGTGACAATTTGGCAGGAATTTCCGAAAGGGACAAGGTACTACCTATTCCGGAACCTGAAACAATTTCGTTGCATCCGACTCTACAATCCTCCTCTTACAACTCCCGTGGTCAAAGTCATCCACCTTATTCTCTACACACTGCTCACCTCGCCACCGATGACAAGAGGCTTTTAGCCCGCATGGCCGAACTTGCCAGTGCTCCCCCGCTTGATACTACGAGCTCTTTGGATACCTTTTCCATTTGTCATGCCTCAGTACCAGAGTGGCACGATGAGGAACTAGAAGATTTTGGCGAGCAACATGAGTCTGCCCACCGCAACCTTTCTCCATCTGGTCTTCTTCCAAGTCCTTCGTCTCCAGCCAACTACTTCCCCTCACCTCCTTCTAAAGGGAAGATGGCTGCCCCTGCTTTTTATGATTATCCTTATACTTTCGACGACATGTTGGTCGAGCCTGACCCCGGTCCGTCTGCGCCGCCCTTCGAGGAAGAACTAAATAATTCATCGGAGATGACCGAGCTGGCTCCGTCTGCACCTCCCCTTACTGAATCGGAAGTCGCATACTATGCTGATACATACCCGACCCCTTCCCAGGAATGGAAAGATGCTTCCAACAGGCAATTGTCCGTTATGGACGGTCAAATTCAAAGCATCATACCCTCACATGATGACGGACTCTCCGGCTCCAGATCCCTTGTGGACGATTCTAACCTCCCTGTCCAAGGACCTGTTGCTAGTGACGGAAC
>JABCKS010000159.1:21408-33751 GCA_018851325.1 Termitomyces sp. DKA19
CTAGTTAATCTGCAATAGCTAACATTACACTCATCTTCTTGGTTCCTTGGTCGGACATATTGTTGTCATTTACGTCGCAAAGCAAATCTATGTAGTATATCATACCATAATATGTACTTGGACGGTTGCAAATTGTACACTAGGAACAGTGCTTATAACCAAGATAAGATTAGATTATGGCACGTGGACATCTTTTTTCAAGAACCAACAGTGAGCACAATCGATCACTCATCCATGGGGAAAACACAAAAAAGGCGCGCTATGCGACGGCATAATCCTATGAGAGTCCCGGACTCTCATCTTCCTCATGGGCTAGCATCTGCAACCTCGACTTCATCAAAATCCGAGGCTATTTTACCTATCTTACAAAAGGTCATCACTAATTACCTTTGAATGACTTGACGCGTCTTATTGGATGCTTAGATGGAAAGTTTAGATGCAGCAGAACGAAAGTGGGCCTGCGTCGCTGTCTCGAACCTTATTCAAAACGACCCTTCGACGCGGCGGTTGCTACAGGGGAAGAATATAGTGGGTACATTGATCACAAGACTAACGGACAGTGAGGAGGAGGTCATTGTGGAAGCTGCTGGATCTCTAAGGTGCGTACGTTCAATGCAGATCCTCATAGCCATCCTCTCATAATCATGTTCATCCAGAAATCTATGTATTGACGGCGGGTATGACATCTGTGCAGAGATGTATAACAAAAATATATTGGTTCCATGGAAAACTTTTATTCCCAAGGTATATCCGCTTTCGAAGCCCTTGGGAAAGCATTTGACTGATTGTCATATAAATAGATCTCTACTACCCTGACCCAATACATTGAAGGGTCTACTACCACACCTGAGAATGCTCGGAATTTGGTATACGACTTCGCAGACAATGTCATCACGGTTCTGTGGTGTCTCTCGTGAGTAACATGCGATTCGTCTCAGTCTCTATTCTTATCAACGTAGCGAGACGTCGAACAAAGCCCTCGATGCAGTTAATAATATCCGCCTCGTACCATTTCTTATGTCTTTCCTTGGTGCACGAGACAAACTCCCGCTTGCTCCAGTGACAGCTGCTGGTGCGTTTTTTGATGTCCACACTAGGCGTACAGATTTCTAATTACTAGTCCCTCAGCACACTGCCTCTACGTCCTTACAGATGACAACGCGCCTGCTATCTCCGATCTACGAGCTGATGCCGGGTACCTTTCATGTCTACTTGATATCATACGGTTAACCCAAGCGCCCGGCGGCAAAGCTAAGGATCCATCTGACCTCCGCTCTACCACCCTGAAAGTCCTCTGCTCAGGTAGAGCTGCTTATTGACCTGGTAGTATGCGGTGTGGCTCAGACTAATTGTGTGTAATAGGTATTCTGCGGAATGTCTCGCCTCTCCCCCCTCCTGCATCCGCATCGTTTGTTGACATCGACAAAGATGTTGTTCTTCCCCTCCTTCAGCCCGTGATCTCCTCTGTCTCATTATCTGATGCCTCTGCCAAGGCTCTCGAGCTCATCACAATACAGGTTACAGCTTTTAATGGTATTGAAATCTAAGTATTGATGTCATGTTCCTTTTCAGAGCTCTGAACCTAAAATTGAAAAACTATCTCTCAAACATACCCCAGGCTCCGACCACAAATCTAAAGAAGAAGTGGAATTAGCGCGTATAGAATTAACGCTGCGGACCGCTCAATTGGCCTTGGAGATCTTGACTGGGCTGTGTGCAACACTTCCAGATCCTAAAATTCAGGTGCCTGAAAAGGACGATGAAGATCATAGGGATGACGATGAAGGTACACACATCATACAGATCACCTATTTCTACAAAAAATCTTTTATCTTAATCACATTTAGATTTAACAATGGAGATCGGGGACGAGCGTATGGAAGAAGATCCTCCAGCAAATTCCCCTTCGGTGTCGTTCTTGCCAACCTTAGTAGCCCCACTAGTTGCCCTCATACAGCCTACATCCCTATCTTTTCCGCCGTTAGCAGCACCGTCATCACATCCTCCAACCACATCTGTCCTCAATGCTATTCACATATGTGCCTTGGAATGCCTGAACAATATCTTCCTCTCTCTTACTACTGGTCGTAATCCTAGCATATCCGCCGATCTAGATACTGGTCGCAGAGTTTGGGATGGGATATGGTCTGCTCTTGAGGCTGTTGGAACAGAAACGGGTTTAGGTCAGGAAAGAAGAAAGGAGATGTGGCATGTTGCCGTCGGTGTGCTGTGGGGAATTGGAAATGTGTGGAAGGGCTCATTGGTGAGTTGATATGACTTATGAATGCTCTATATTTTGAGAACATTTGGGAAGGTCCCTAACGAAAAACAAGTCCAACTTTTGATTCAATTATGCAATACCACAACCGAAGAAAAGACAAGAGTACAATGCATTGGGACTCTTGAATGCCTAGCCCAACATCCTCAGTCCATTGACGGAAATAAGGTGAGTTGAATATGAATATAAGACATCTCTTTTCCCCTCGTGTTGATATCGATGTTCAGCTGATCTCCCAATACCTGCTTTCACTCCTTCCGTCTGATGGAACACCTTCACCTGTTGGAACTGAGCCACTCATTCAAGTTACCTCGGCATTGATTGACATCTACTCGGATGAAGAGATGCCGTACGATATCAACTTTCGGCAAGGAGGTTACCTCGTCAGGCTTATATCCAGTGTTGAGGGTGTCAGAAAGGCTGTAAGGGGCGTCGATAAGCGAAAAGAAGGTGGTAGGGAGCTTAGGTCGAGAGCGGAAGAGGTTCGAGATAATCTGGTAGCTTTCATACAGTATCGGAAGGATCTCGGAGTATAGAACCGGTTAGCTCGAATCGTACGTATCATTTTCATGTGCTCTCGTTCTCGTTTATTAGCGTGTTCATCTTGATTCTCGGAATCTTGTTTGCATGTACACGAGAATGCGCAATTTGGTGTCGGACCGCATGCACTTTGGTCGATCAGTCACCCAAATAGTTCCTGCTACTAAATTTTAGATATTATACTCTCCATCTATGTATGCATGGTCATTGCAAGGACTACCGTGTCTACCTCGGATGCCGTACCTTCTCTGCCTGTCTTCTGTTAGTCAAACCAGTCACTAGATCATCTACGCTGTCTGATCATTGGCTACCTGCAGCACAAGGTCTGTGTCTGTATATCAAGAAACTAGGTTGCACGAAAGATCCGTGACTTATCGAAGGAAGGGAAGGGGGAAAGTCTAGACACAAACTGTATGGATAAGAGTCCGTTCTACTGCGGACCCTTTTGAATGCTCATCATTGAACAACATGATGGTACTGCTTTGGAAGACGTTGTGATTGTTTCTCAATACTGCTGGCCACTGCTTGGAGATATTGTCCCACTCAACATTACCTGGACAATCTCAATCTTGCCCCGCTGAATTCACATAACGATCAAATATACAAGACAACCCACAGGAAGTGATAGTTCTTCATGTTCGATAGCTTCTGGGCACACCTGCATTGGAGTTGCAAGTTTACCTCTTGTATAGGGATTAAATGCTTTGCACGAATTTCCTTGACTCACGTGAAACCATGGCTCGAACATGATTTCGCAAGGCAGGACCGGTCTACACGAACACATTGGGAGCTCAAGATACGACTATGGTGCATGTTTACTCTATCCCTCAAGGGTTGTAAGCTTAATCTTCACGGACAACGCTGTCATGCTGAAATCATTCGGCCTTGTCACACGATGTACAATCATGAGAATCGTAAGTGGGACATACTTTGCGGCTATCCAGTCCATCAAGTCCAGCAGCAACTCGCGTACCTGCAACAATTCCGCTCCAATCTAATGTTTCGTACACAGCCTTTCCTTCCTGTTTCATGCTTTGATGAACCGCACGAGCAGTCAGAAGGTGCTGATGAGCAACATCGATGACTGGCATCGGAGAATTGAATTCAGCCGTCAAGCGTCGGATGTGGCTAGTAGCTGGTCAACAAGCGTATCGCTTTTTTAAGGAAATAACGAACGATGCGTCTTTAATACCGCCATCGATCGCAAATCCTACGGAACCATCGAACTTATCGTGTGCGATCTTATCAGAATATGCAATGGTGCTTCAATGACACAAGTCAATGGATGTCGATGTATGTCGCTGCATACACTAACCCAGGAGCCGGTAACATGTCTGATTCCACGAATCTGAGCATCGAAGGTGATCGTAGAACCAAAACTGTCAGGTTACTCACCCTGCACGAAATTGTGCACATTCTCTGCATCGATCCCGGACTTCTCTGCGAGAGTGTATGCTTCAGCAAGTACTTCAAGAGTCCCAAGAATCATGGAGTTTCCGATAAGCTTGAATGTAGGCGCTAAAGGAAACAGTGTTAAGTGCAACAGCTATTCGCACATGTTGCGGAGGCAAACCCTTTTCTAGATTTTCTCCTAGATCGACCACCTTACGGCCGATCCCTGGCACGAAGAGGTATGCAATCTCCTTTTTGGAACGATAATCTCCACTCATAACAATGAGAAGTTGACCCTTCGCCGCTATAGCAGGTGCACCAAAGACAGGACAGGTAATTAAGTGCGCGTGGGGAATCGCGGAAATAAGCACATCAAGTTCTCCTGAGAGGGGGTATTGAGGTCAATTGTATGTCTGGCTACATGAAACTCTACTTACCTGCTAGACTTGGGTATATCTGAGGCGGAAACAACCGCAGATTAATATTATGGGTGGCCGATGACAGATTTAGCGATCTCACAGTACTCGTTTCGACGAAAATTCTCTGCTTTTGGGATGCTGGTTCTGCCTATCCAAAAAAAAATTAATTCTGAGTAACTCAAGAAATGAAGCCTACTTTTAGCGCTTCAGCAAACTGTTCATAGATACATTTGACAACGGCATCATTAGCAAGGTTAGTGACAATGACATCACATTCCGAGGCGACTTGAGCAAGATTCTGTGCGATACGAATCTTATCCTGTCCTAAGACCGCAAGAAGTTTCTTGGCCTTGTCGATATTTCTATTCCAGACGAGCAAAGGAGGAAGACCGTTTAGCGACGAGTGTTGATTGGCAAGATTGGCTGCCATTAAAGATCCCATGGCACCAAGGCCAACGAATCCAACCTGTTTGGATACATGAGAGCTCGGCGTCCCTGGCCTGGAATATGGGATGGCAGTGTGGCTAAGCGTAGATTGGAGAAGGGTGGCCATGCTCGAAGATGGTGTTCACTCCATTTCATCGCCCTCGATCAGAAGTATCTACAGTCACGTGTCATTGATAGTTGCCCCTCAATCTGGAGTCAGTGTTGCTCTTTCTCGCAGCATCTACGTGATTGTGATAACGCCAGATGCAGCAGGCATACAATGCCTACATGCAGAATAACGGTACCCTTGTTCCTGGCCAATCTATCGTAGTCAACAAGTTTACTGTACAGGTTGAGCGATATCTATCCCAAGGTGAGTCCCAACGTGCCCAGGAGGCTTGCGACCACTCACCGATTCGTTCAAAAGGCGGCTTTGCACATGTGTACCTTGTAAGAACGCCTAAGCCTGTATATAACACTACGCATCATGTCCTGAAGCGGATCGCGGTCGCTAATGAAGGCATGTTGGGAGAAGTGAAGAAAGAGGTCGACGTTATGGTGCGTATCTCGTGAAATGTGTACGATGTCGTTTATGCTCTTTCTTAGAAACTGCTCAAAGGCCATCCAAACATTGTCCATCTTATCGACGCAGCATGTCACCAGATGGAGAACGGCATGTACGAGGTCTTCATTCTCATGGAGTATTGCCCTGGCGAGTTCTTTCTTGAACACTCCTGTTTATTATCTCAACTAGTATAGGTGGCGGAATTATTGACATGATGAATCGTCGTCTCCGAGAGCGCCTTACAGAAGCAGAGATATTACAAATCTTTGTGGACGTCTGCGAAGGAGTTGCTTGTATGCATAACATTCGTCCTCCCCTCTTACACCGAGATCTAAAGGTGGAAAATATCCTGCAATCTTCCCCAACATCCTACAAGCTGTGTGATTTCGGATCTGCAACATCCGTCTCTCGGCCTCCTGCAACGACTCAGGAAATTCGGGCGCTAGAATCTGATTTGAATCGACATACGACTCTTCAATACCGAGCACCAGAAATGATTGATGTCTATTCGCGAAAGCCGATTGATGAAAAAAGTGACGTCTGGGCACTTGGCGTTTTGCTATACAAACTATGCTATTACACGACTCCTTTTGAGGAACATGGCCAGCTTGCTATTCTGAACGTCCAGTATAAGATTCCTCCATATCCCGTCTACTCACTTCAGATGAATCATCTCATTGGTACGGCCAAAGGACTTTTTTACGTGTCAATACTCATTTTTCTCAGCATCAATGCTTCAGGAACATGGGGTGAGGCGGCCCAGTGTTTTCGAGATTCTTGATCACGTTCATCGATTACGTGGGACGAAATCTCGCTTCAAATACTCAATTCCTGTTCTGAAACCTCTTTCTGTACGACAACAATCCGCGTTCAGTCCATCTCCTTCACCCAATGTTCGTCAGGAACTGGGCGTTCCTTTGCCTAACAGGGTCGAAATGTCGGTATCTCCATCTAGAAGACAGGGTGTACAAGATCGTGAAAAGGTCAAGGAAGCCGGACCCTTGCGTCAAGGAGACCAGGGATTTTCAAAGACTCCAGAGTCTTCCCCCTCCACTCCTAATCTCCAACCACTTGTAGAGCCGCAATTCATACGACGAGGCAGACCACCGACCAAGGATTCTACGCCAACAGAACTGAAGACTGGTAGTGCGAAGACTTCCGGGCCTAGCGGTAGGAAGGGTCACTCAATCGGTGGTCTTGCTACTGAAGGAGAACCCTGGATTAAAACGATGTCTCTCGTTGGCGGCGGTGCTTCAACTGATGTTTGGCATATTGGAGGTGACAAATCACGACCGGCCAATGTAAAGGAGATGAATATCGGATTTGGAGATGATTTTGCGGCGAAACTTGAGGATCAAGTTCCAGATAAGCTACCATCACAGACACACCTCAGTTTGCCTAAGGAGAAGCCTTCATCTTCCTCGCCAACGCGCTTCCAGCAGCCGCTTGGTGTCAACAAGCGGACACTCCCAGAGAAAGACGCCTTCTACGGATTGGGACTCCTGTCAACTGAGAAGACCGAACCGACACTAGCTGAGGCCCGAAAATTAAGAACAGGACTGGCTATTATACGCAACAATGGTTTCCGGACTAATCCCGAACGGCCTGGGGTGGGTATGCCCAGACCTATTCCCTCACCTCGACTACCGTTACCGTCACACCTACAGTTGTATCCTCCATCAACCGTTTCTTTGCCACTTAGTATATCTAGAGCCCCCTCTCCTAGATTGTCGCCGCACTCTGCACCTGATAAAGAGATATATCCGCAGACTAATGGAAACCCTGCCGCAAGTCGTTTTCCATCATTGGAAGAACTCGACTCATCACAGCTATTGACTGCAGCACCTGCACACCTGATACAGGAGGGATCCATTTCTTTAAACAGGCGCAATGGCATTCTGGGCCGTGGTACGAATGACGCGGGCCTTCTGAATCTTGATTCGCATCCTCGCGGTTACCACGCACGACAAGCTACTAGATCTGTACAGAAGACAAGCATTGCTACGAAAGATAGTCAAGGTTCCGATAGCACTAATTTACCCCGTAGCAAGACACCTCTTGACTCGCGCCGAGAGGAAAATAATATGATCAGCGGTCTGCGGAGTCGAAACGAGAACGATAACTCATCACGATCAGACTTACCGCCAAGACATGGACGCTCTGCGTTACTTCATATCAGCCATCCACCGAATACAGCCAATATGGATGCCGATCCATCTTACGCTCCCGAAATTGAGACTTCGAGTACTTGCTCACCTATACATACAAAGCCTATAGACTGGCTCACTGGAGATGATAACGATGATTATACCCTTGGTACCCCTTCCAGTTTCCATCTCATGCCTCCGGCTGACGGGACACCTGTACTAAGAGATTCTCCTAGCAAACGAGCTTCACTAATCCTGAACAATGACATTACTGTCCAATCTGCCGCTGTCGCAGAACATGACCACATAGAACGACCGTCTTCGTCCAGTGCTCAAATATCTCCCACATTCTCCAAGTTCACCCGTTCATTTCGACCGATTGACGGTTTCGATAAACCTGCCAAAGACCCTCTAGCGAAGCCCAGCCCTACGACGAAACCCACTCCAGGTCGGCCGCAAGAAGATACCTCGGATTCTAGTGGAGACGAAGGACCAGAGGATGCTGTCGGCATCATCCGGCCAGCTGGGAAAGGTCAGATCGAGACAAGGGGCCACAAAGGAAGGCAAAACTCAGTCCATGATCTGGTCGATTTGTATGGTGGTGGCCTTTCGCAAAAAGATAAGGAGCGAGAAACGCCTACTGCTCGACCATCAAATCTTGACTTGAGTTCAACTCCGCAAAGTCAAGGACGTCACTCAACAGCGCAGCCTAAGCCCAGCAAGCTCCAGCCTAGTTCATTTTCCGCTGGATCAAATTCCTTGCTCCCTTCCAACGACACAAGCACCGTCGCTTCTGGTCAATCTCTGAATGTCGAACAACGTCCGACTCCGACATCTGGCCCCTCGTCATCGCCCTCTCGACCCCAATCAATGTTCATCTTCCCGTCAAAATCGGCGGATCCTTTCTCTCTTCCTCCTAGTCAGCTTCCTTCTTCACCGGAACTTGCGCCTCCCGAGGATATCAAGCATCGTGATGTTCGCCGCACGTCTATATCTGACATTGTGCAACGTTATGAAGATATTAGCGGGACAAACAAGCTAATTTTATCATCCAAGTTACCGTTACCCACGGCGTCACGCGCAGGGGTCAAGTTACCAGGACTTGCTGAAAACGACGCTCTTCCACCAAAACCCCATCCCAAATCGGAAAAGGAGAGAGCGACATTCGCTGTATCACTGCCCGTGGGTGACCTTCTGCCCAACCGACGTCCCAAAAGTCCTTCCGGGTCCATTGTTACCCCTACAGTTCCGACTACTAGTCGTCCGATATCCATTCGTCACCATGCAGAGTCCGATCTCGCCTCTGTCACTCAAGTGCTTGGCCGACCTGTTGCCATTCGCCATCATACCCTCAACAAGGGTTCGGATGTTATACCTCCTCCGACGCCTCTCAATTCGGAGGCTGTTCGAGTGCCTAAGTTTCCCGTACCCGCGACCATCGATGATACCCCGTCTCATACAGAGCGTGGCTCCTCATCTTCACCAGAGCGACCATATCAGGGGGTTAGCAAGCTCATTGATCAATGGCAGAAGAAGACGGCCGAGGCAGAATCCTCGAGGACAGCCGTGAGAGGACGGGGCACATTCACAGCTAAGTAGCCTAAAGTTGCGCCAGATTCTTCAGTTTAAACTGTATTTGGACTTATCTATCATCGTCAATACCAATGCATTGTTCGTTCATTGATCACTCTTTCGGCTCGCTTTGACATTGACTGGGTCGGAGGACATTTTAACATGCGCTATCTTCCACAGGTCACTGGATATCTAAGCAGGCTGGTTTTCGTAGGCAGAAAAAAGAATTCTCTGATTCTCAAAAAAATTCACACCCCTCTACAATTTCCTTCAGCTTCATATCTTGTGTTGCGGTACGTTACTGATTGCTTTTATCCAGACATCACGTCATTCATTTTTGTATGATTCGATACGCTAGATATCCAGATGAGCTTGCATGGAGCTTCAACGGAACATCGATCCGTTAAACCGGTCATCCGAGGTTATGGATCACTGATCCGAAATTAAATCTGTCCTCGCTCGATAGACAAGGTCGTTGCAAAAAATGTTAACATCTAAGTGTATGCTCCCGAAAAATATGTTCACATACTAATGGATATGTAGATCGAAAAGGTTGTCCATACGTACCGCAGTAGTGAATCATCGATCTCGATAAAATCTGGCATCCTATTTCTTGAACGTGTGGCGATTTAAAGTTGCAGAACCTCGTGAGTTGAGAATGCCGAGCAAGAGTTTGATTTTGGCCCGATGGTTGATCTGTTTTTCCAAAGACAGGAAAGGAAAAAATCCACGCTTAGCTCGAAAGAAGCAATAAATTATCCGAATTCGCTCCTCGATACAGTCAGAAGTGGCGCTTTGCTGTAAGTATACTATTTTCGGCATGTCAACCTCCCTGAGCTCGTTACGTAACATATGAACCACCCACATGCACAGGAAGTGCACATCATCTGTCCGAGATACGGTATACAACCATTCGTAGATCCTTGCCTTAGATATACGCATTCAAAGTTTCGGCCTGTTGAACCTCGACAAAACCACGGACTCCCATGTCCAGAGGATATTCCAGTCCGGCGCCCCACTTTCCTTCTGGGAACGAATCAATCGAAGTATAAAGACCTCAGGCTTGAAGCATCAAGAGCAACATTCGACTTGCTTCAGCGCCGGATATGCACTTCCCCACGTTGATCGCCTCATTTTCAGCCCTTTGTGGCATTGTGTCCGGTAAGTCATCCTTGGCGCTCTGCCATTACTGTTGCATATCAGAGTTAATGTCAATCTCTATAGCATCTCCTATAGCTGATACACATGAAATTCGCCGTGACTGTTCTAGCGAAGTCGCTGACTTCAATCTCGCTCGTCGCGCACAGCGTAACGCCAAAAGATCCACCTATCCGTTTCTTCTTAATGTGAACAAAGTTTCTTTCAAAAAGAAAGATCGTCACTCATGCCCAAAGTATTCTCGTAGACTACGTGCGTCCTTGCTCCAGAAGCCGAACTCGGTAAATCATGATTCAAAGGCGTCTCGAACTAAATTCCAGACTGACCTCTTGCGTGACAGAGGATTATACCCCTAACCCGGTATATGCCTTGATACAATTACTGGTTTCTATCTTGACTCTTTATTTAGCCCGTGCGAACGAATGTAACAGATGATCAAATGTGAGTCACGGAATTTCGACTGAAGCTCAGGGTGAAGAACAGGAACTTAAAGGGGAATTGCATTAACCCTTGATATTGGCGTCCTCGATGTTACAACCTGCGAGCCCCTTCCGAACGTCATGGTTGAGATTTGGTCTGGTCGGTCAAAGATCACAATCAAACTACATACTCTGATAAATCGCAATAGCTAACGCTGACGGAGAATATGGCACATTCCTAAGAGGAGCCTCTCCTACAGGCTCTAACGGGATTGTCGAGTTCCAGACGATCTTCCCCGGATTTACGTCCAAAGGCGCAAACCATATCAACCTCATGGTTCACAACACTTCCTCTGTTTCCTCCGGTGTTTCGCACGTTGGACAAGTTTTCTTCACTGACAAATGGACCACGATCATCGCAATGCAGCCACCTTACAACACTAATACAAACATGAGGATATTTGACCTCGATGACCCTGTGTATATGGCGGCAACTAAAGCTGGCTTTTACCCTGTCGTTGAGTGAGCTCGAGTCTGAGATATTTTCCTTTGAACGGCAACTTACGACTTGTGGACAGCATTGAATCGATTCATGACGACTGGCCAGAAGGTGTCATTGGCTATATAAGTACGTGGACAAGCTTGCCTCTTGGGCGCAGGATGTTCACATTCTCCATCAAGCTGTTGGCGTTGACTCCACCAAGACACGTCGCGTTAACTTAAATTAGCGGTCATACGTAAAGACCGATCATTCTCGCTTCCAGTTACATTGGTACAATATCTTTTGTTCAATTACTTATGTAAGACTTATATGACCTCGAGTATAGCCTCCACATTCAACTTTGAGATACTATCAAGTAAATCGGTTTTCAAAACGCCTCAGTGTTTGAAAACGCTCTACTGTTTCAAAATGCATTTTTGTAAGAGATGGGGGTCAAAGTGCATCTGATTCCTGTGAGACTACAGTACTGTATACTATTTAAACTTGAATCTCGAGAAGATTGTTGAAATTTTGCCAGCACTGGTTAGCAGTAAGGTGTTATAATGTGGCATGTACGTCACCCATAGAATGCACTTGCATTGTTGGGGATGGTGCCTCATTAGTAGAGGTTGTAAAACTTGAGGAAGCAGTTAGTCCATTGCTCCAGGGTCCCAGAAATATTATAATGTCCTAGGCTGATGATAGGACCCATCTGTCACTGAGACATATAGCATGAGACCTTAGCAACCACCAGATTTTGTTGGATCATGAGCAATTGTCACATGGAGTCTAGACCATAGATTTAGAACAATTTGGCCAAGAACCTCTTTAGTGACATTTGCTAGCCTCTTAGTGACATAGGCACTTCCCTTTCAAAATGCACATATTATATGGACATATGACTTCTTGAACCCTTCATTTTTCTTGTCTCAATTACTAATATACC
>JABCKS010000160.1:3133-14618 GCA_018851325.1 Termitomyces sp. DKA19
CTGGCTCGGGCGTAGTGGGGGCGCCGAGGACTCTTATCGTAGGCGAAGAAGCAGAGCATGGTTCGTCTTCTTTTGCGCGGGATGATCGAGGGGTTGAGCTTGTGAGGACACCCACAAAGGATGGAGTACCAATCGGGTACGTCGTGGCCGGCTCGGGTGTACTTGGGACGCTGGAACTCGGAGAGACTCTGATCATCGGTGGGACAGGGTGATCTTCGTGGCTGAGCTCCTTCATGCCGACAGCGCCACTGACTTCCTGGGCAGTGACGAAACTGGTATCGAGTGCGCCGTTCAGTCGACAAGTGTCGACCTCCTCATCTCTGCTATCCTCCCTTTGGTCCCCGTGCGCAGCCAAGGTCATGTTGCTGTTTGATTGGACCTCCATGGTGGTGCTTTCCTCGCCTTCGTCTTTGTCCTCGTCCTCGACCTCGATTTCGTCCCGAGGCTGGCTCTGCATCACATGTGACCTGCGTTGTCTCCATTCCCTCACGACCCGATGAATGAGAAGGATCACTGTACCCCATCCAGATACTGCGCGTACAATCCTGACAAAATCACTTTCTGCCTCGGTGTCCGGCTGGATGATGAATGATTGTGCGGGCGGAGTGACGGCTGAATCGGGTATAGGTATAGGTAGGGGTAAGGTCTGGGCGATGAGTTCGGGAAGCTCAGGATTTTGAAGGGAGATGGAAGAAGGTATTTCGGAGAGATGGGAAGAAATGGGAGAGAGGAGGCCTTCGATAAGCGTGGGCTTGCGTTCAACCTCGCACTGAATTCTGGAGAGCTGGGCAGAGACAGGTACGAGGCCTTCAATAAGTGTGAGCTTGAGTTTGAGCTCGCGTAGCTCGTTTGTCATGTTCAGCTTCGACAGGAGTGATGCTGCTGCTTTCCTGAGTTTGTGTGTGCCATTGTGAAGGTACATGTTCGCGTTGTCCATTCCCATCAAGTTTCGTCGACCAATGATCCAGAAGAAGCTCTCGTCCACCTCCTGCAACGCACGCTCAATCAACTTGCTTGCCTTGGCCTTGATGGAGATAGCTGATATGCGAAGGCAGTCTACTAGGGCGTTAAGGACAAAGCGTTTGCGGAAGGCACGTTCCATGATAGTAGTGGCGGCGAATATGTATAAGAGTATGAGCGCGAAGATGTCCCATGAGTCGGGTTCAAAGTGTGGTGGGATTTCGTCCATGTTCGAGCTCCCTGAGGGATCGTCTGGATCGCCGCCGGGGCTATCGCTGCCAACGCTGATGTCGATATCGCTGTTTCCCTCCTCGCCATTTACCTCTGTCCCTGATTCGTCGTCAGGATCTCCCGAGCCATCGTCGGGCTCCTCGTCCGTCGAATCTTGGCGATCTTCATTGTTTTCATGGGGTCCTTCATCCAGTTGTGGGGGGGTGTTCGGCGGTTGATCTGGTGGGTCTTGGTCTTGGTCTTGGTCTTTTTCTTGGTCTTGGTCTTGGCTGGAGGAAGAGTCGTGCGGAGTTGAGATGTTCCCGCTCTTTGTTCGGATGTACGTCGCGCCTGGAAGGAATGTCGAATGAAGGTCAAGCGTGTTTCTGGAAGAAGACTTACTAGCGCCTGCAAAAATACCAATTAGGACGAGTACGAGACCGAACAAGACGTAGGAAACATCCGCGCTCGCGTCGACGGAGCCGGTGGATCGAGTAGGAGTGAGAGGGCGTGTGGCGGTAGGGGTGGTGGGAATTGGTGACTGGGCGGGGAGCGCTACAGGGACGTGCTTGAAATTCGCGACCGACGTGGAGAAATAGCTCTGGACGACGTGTAATGTCAAGGTAGAGATCGCGAAGGCAGTAGCAAAGACATGGGAACCGGTCCCAGAGAAATCCTTGCCGAAGAAACTTTGTATAAGAGAATGCGATGTCGAGGCCATGATGGTTATGGGATACGAATGGTTTGCGAGAGGATTACTTTATTAGGGCGATCGAACTTGGATCGAATGGCTGTTGACACCCTAATTTAAATCTACAGGGTGAACAGAGTGATTTGGAGCCTTGTTGTGGTGCCCGCCCAACTCAATTCACAAACAAGCTTGAGTGCCGTCCGTGTCGCTAGTCGTAACCAACGTTAATTGACGCTACCCCGTCTTTCAATTGTTCGTCCTTGACATTGTGTGCGCGATCACGTGCGATCTGCAGACTCGCCTTGTCCAACTTTCGCAGTTTCTCCATGTCCAATCTCGATCTATCATTGCGTATCTCTAGACCAAATCTACTTGGACTCCAGTATCAATGCTCGTATGTTGAATCTGGTTCTCCAGATTCAAGATGATCTCGTTGACCACTCTATCCAGGAGATTCTGTTGGAAGGTACGTGTTTCACCGACTAGTACACATCGATAACCATCGCACGAAATTGATCGAGAGTATAGCCCACAACGAGCATATAAATGTAGGCACCATATGCAATTCGTAGGCCATCCTTACAGAGTCAAAATATTCTTCCTCCTCATCGGTGCCGTCAGAGGCAAATCAGCAGATCAACTTTGCTATTGAAACAAAGTATTCGCCAAATGTAAACGATCTCTTATTGTTCTGTGTAGTTATAATCCACCCTCCCACCTTCGTCCTTTTGCGGATCCGCCTGTATTTGGATCGTGTTGCAGTGCGTCCGCACTATACAATTATCTCGGTATCGTTTCACACATTTCAATTTCAAAAGTTGTGATTATGCAAGCGGCTACTGCATCGAAGGTCTTTCTCCAAAATGTCGTAATCAACTAGAACAACCTCAAATTTTTACCTTTATTTCTTGTTGTTTGATGCTTCGACCTCCTTGATCAGGGATGGATTGCTCGCGGTATGTAGGTGATACAATACATCTGTTTAATGGTACGTAAATCTTCTAACTTCTAGTATCTGATGCATGATGCAGTAACGAGAGGCAAACTCCATGGCATAATAGATCTAGAAATGGCATAAGATGCGCACAACGTTTACAGTGCATAACCCTGCATTGATATCCCGAGTAGCTCCTTGAGGCATACCAGGCCAAGTCACAGCGGATAAATCATCCAGGGAAGATTCAGAAAGAAGGTGAGCTCAGAGTTGAACATGTCCTAGTTGCTCTGCCTAATGGGAATCAAGTAGCGAAAACTGCCACCGGCACCTGCGACGAGATCGTCGTATCCTGGGTCATCCTGTTCCTGAATGACGAGATCAAAGTTGGTCAAGGCTTCGGAGACCTGTGTTGTATACACAGGAACGAGCCATACATATCTGAGTAATGCTGCTGATTTATGTCATGAAAATCTTCCTATGCCATGGGCGCTTACTTCCCTCCCAACCCAAAACTTATATCTTCGCTTCCACCAAACCAGTCTCGGATGCGATCCCCAGGTGCATCGCTCGCTCGGTCCCCATGTACGACCTGAGGTATGGGTTGTTAAGTCCTGGCACTTGTCGTTGGACGTGTCATACCTGTATTCCGCTGATGAAGCTCTTTGGCTCCAACTCTAAATTAATAACAACCTCTGCCTCCATCTCATCTGCGGTGAGCGGAACCTCCACAAAGAGGATAAATGACTATTGAGCGCTCATACCAGGACCATGGAAATGGCGTCGGTAGAGGATCAGTCTGCTGTAAGCATTGACCGTCACCGCACAATTGTGGATCGATGATTCGATAATATACAATAGATTGCTTATGTTGGTTGGTTACTCCCTGTGACCAAGATACGATTCCCTTTGACTGCTTTCCAATCCATCGTGATCTGAAATGACTTCAAATACAGATCTCGCTGTGATAGTGATGGCGGGTCAAGATGACACGTTGGACCGAGGAGTAAGGACAATCGATCAGCTAAAATGTGGAGGTGTATTGAGGTTCGGTCATGATTAATGGTTTTATACATTATCCGGTTATAAATTTTACAGGTTTAGTACATCAGGATATATCAGAAAGCAACAATTTGTTTGCATACGAAATTCTCTAGTTTTCCCACAAAGGATATTTTGGTGTCAAAATTTCACAGCCGTAGGCTTACAATGCCTTGAAGAGTTCGATTTAGATTCTTATGGCTAGCAAGGATGAAAGTACTCTACCATCAGACCATTCAACTTTCATGGACAACCCATCCGGGAAGGTTTAAATATCACGTTGAAAATTTAAGATATTGAACAACGCACGCGGGTATGCTCTTATGCATGGAGATGTCCTGCTGCCATTCTGGTATTCCTTGAAGCAGAAAGGTGAGCCTTTTCGGAAGATGATATCATCCAGGTAAAGTGAAATGAGGAAACCCTGCTTGACCCATCCGATGCATAGCTAAGCGATACGTTTAATCCAAACTTAAATAGACCACTAAAGGCTAAAGGATCGTGCATAAGACACCCTGCGCGGTCATCGGCCATGCCTAGCCTACCCAAGCAAGCATCCGGATATGTGACTTCTATGTCCTACTATCGTGTCCTGACTAATGCACTGCGCATGACGGAATGAATTTTCCACTTCCCAGCATACCCTAGTAAGAGTACTAGGAGTAGCAGCGGCCCGCAACCTAGTACTGAAAACAGGGTGGTAAGTCAGTGACATACGTACTTAGGAAGAATGATATATAGTGTTCTTTGCTAGAAGCTATATGGCCTTAGATACAATACAAGAGAGATGATCAACATGAATCCTAAACAACAGATAAACACTACTTGCCATTGATGCAAAATTAAGGTTTTGATTCAGTGAACAAGATGAACCTAGTTATCACAGAAATGTGAGGACTCAATTTACGAACTAATCACGCACTTTTGTACTGCAGTGATACTGATCAATTTATCTTCTCCATGATTTTTCTCTCTTAAGCTTCCTGCCTCAGATTGAAGGGTTCAAATTTAAAATAAATTATAAGATTGTAAAACCCGCGAAAACTCTGTCTAGTGGCCCCAGTACCTCGTAGCCGTTCTCTGAGCCTCCCTCCTCCGCAACCTCTTCCTTTAAACGATGTTCCGGATGCGCGGACAAAGCAGTGCTGTTTGTGCTTTTAATACGTCAGCTGCATGGTATGTCGGCTTTTTCTGTGTCTTGTCGAAGTGACCGCCATGGTTTTCTTTTACTTCTTTTTCCCCCTAGATCCTTCTTGTCTTGACCCTTCCCACTCCTTCCCCACCAGACATCCTACATCGGGCTACGAAGGCATGGTCGAGCCATATCATTTAGTCGGGTATTGTGTGCAGGAGAGCAGTCAAGCGCCCAAATGGATCGTTCCTTGGCATCAGCTGACTGCGTGATCCGAGCTGGACAGCACTGCCACCCATCAGGTGCCTTCGGCTGTCGGCGCGTGATCGCAGGTCCTGTATTCCTGTCCGTATGTCCTGCTGGCAGTATTTTTATGCGTTTATAGGTGTTCCCAGGTTTATTGGTGAGGGGTTTCATTAGGCGAGTCATTGCATCCACATTTTACGATGCCCGCTTATAGTTTTCAGCGGTTGCTTTAGTCTTTTTGACTCTGATTTTTATTCCCAGCGTGTCTCTGGTAAGAGACACGCATATCACTGCTGCCTCCGTCATCCATAATCGCACAACACAAGATGTAGTAAACGAGCATCTATGAAAATTAAGCTCTCTTTGTTCTGCACAAAACACTCTACCGTTATCTGGATTCCGATGTTTCGCCCTCCCAGTCGGCCTAGCACTTGCTCACGGTTGTGTTCAAGTTGAGCCGTTTTCACGGAATAATTTTGTATGCCTTGATCTCTGTTCTCGACGATAGGCTCGAATCCGGCTCTGATCCGGCTCTGATCCCGTTACAAGTGCATGACATTAACCACCATTTGGGCTGGCCGCAACCTAGACTTGACCAAAAAATGTAGATCAGTATTTGATCTTTGGGTTTACCGAATTCAATTTATGTAACAGATTGGTATCGATCCATGTGGAAAACAAAGATGGCGGCTGAAGACATTCAGAAGGGTTTGAATACGGCAGCACTACCGAGTCATCATACTGGTTGCGGCCGTTCATCAGTACATGCGGTTCTGTCGCTGGCCGCGTATCAGATCCGAATGTGCGAATATCTACCTCACTGGCATGACTTCGTGCCGTTTTATCCTCAGTGTTCTTTCTACTTACGTCGGTGACAAAGATGCTTCTATGAGTATTTGTCTCTCCACTGGCAGCACAGTTCATTTGTAAATGATTAAATCAGATTCAGTTCACAAGCGCCAAGCCATTTTGAGCTGCTCTTGATTGTCATGTATCAGCTGTACCACATCAAGCATCTGTACAAACGATCACGCATTATTACTCAGTACTTGTCAGTATTCCGGATCTACCAGAGGATTATCGCTCGGCCATTTTGCTATCCACATGTGAACGCTGACAATATTGACAGAATGATCTTCATCTATATTATCCTTACAGCTTCCCTCCTTCCATTCCCACAAACTAAAGGTCAGCGGTCGCCGATAGGTAGCCGTCCCGGATCCCACCTCTTGTCCTTACCGATTATTCCTTTATAACATCTCTCTCCTAACCTAACAAGTACTGAATGGATTCTCACCGCCGACCTACTAACGTCCACTCTTCTTCGTATCCATCGGCATTGTTGCCGGGGGACACGGGACCCCAAGTCGTTGGTGCGCTTCTTCGAGAAACGAAGCGCGAATCAGGAGGGAGCACTCCGCTTTCCATACACTCAAGTCCGCGTATTCAAAGCTCGGCATCATCTCCTGGTCATTCTAGTAAACACTTGAACTTCCTTTCCCAAAGCCCAGTGTCAACTCATGGTCATCCTAATAAACATTGGAAGTTCCCTCCCCGTTCTCGCGATCCGTCCATAGAACGTGTTTCGCCATTTCTGAGATTCAAGTCTACATCAAAGGGCGAGATTTTCCCCACTCTCCTTGACAGAATAAAACCACATCCTCAGTCATGTGACAGCTCTCCGGTTTCGGATGAGCGAACAGAGCGGTATCAATGCACTCTTACAGTACGTCGTGTTCACTCGGTATTATAGCGACATCTGATATGTCTTAAGCGTGTTGTCCGAGCTGTAAATCCAGTGGCTTCGAACCTTGCGGGTGACGTGACACGTGAATTACTTCAAAACGGAGCAGAGCTGCTCAAATTTGCTCCGATTCCCGGATTAGAGGGTGCTGCCAGAGTCCTATTGGGAATATGGGATGCTCTCCAACAAGTTGAAGTTAGTATGTCTTCTTCCTTCATGATCACTTTGATGATGAAAATTTCGTCCAGACCAACCAGCTGGCGTGTCTTCGCTTAACAGAACGCTGCGCTAATATCCTGATTGCGATTCAAGAAGAAATTTCAGGTCTTGATAAACGCGTTGTTGATGCACTCCGTGAGCCGATGGAGAAGCTGGAAGAGTGGGTGATATTGTGCGTATTGGGAATTAGCCATGACTCACCATTCGCGAAGTACCTTTCAAGAGGTCGAAAACACGATGCTGAATATAGTGGATCAATCAAATGTTAGACGTTTCTTCAAACGCGACCAAGTCCTCAAGGAGATTTCAGTATGCAACACCATGCTTCAAGATTGCTTGGGGCATTTTAATGTGCGTCATATTTGGGGCTAATTATGATCAAATAAGTATGTTGATTGGCCACTGAAGCTATCCATAAACCTCCGAGTGCTAGAATACGGTCTAGCCTCGAGGAATTCTCCATCTGCACGGGAGGACATGTCTTTGGATAGCAAGGAGAAGATTCATGAGAGGATTCAACAGATTCAAGAGCGACAGAATGAGCTCGACAAATCCTGTGATCTCTTACTAGTAGATCGGCAAAATTACCCAAGTACTCCACGGCATGGCCACGAATTTGTAAAAAGGCTCGGCATTCGCAAGAAGGATGTTCCGGATGCCATCAAGACGTTACTTCGTACTCTACAGTTGCTTTGGTCCGTTAAGGTCTCTGATAAAGTGTCTACCTCTTCTGGTCGCCGGTCGTCAAGTTGGCCTATCTCTCACTCGGACAAACATGACCTGCGTCCAAAAGACAGTGTATCCATTGAAAGAGATATTCGGGCGTTCAAGGCTGTTTATGGTGAACCGATCCCAGCACTTCCTAGTTGGACTATTACAAAGTACGCTATGTGATCTTCATTTTTTTATTCAATTAATCTCGGATTTGTCGTAGGTTTGAGATCGATCTCGGCGAAATCATCGGAAAGGGTTTTTGCTCGACGGTGTATAAAGGGAAATGGGGCACGCGGATTGTCGCGGTCAAAGTTCTCGAGGTTCACACTTCTAAACAGACTTTCCTAGACGAAGTGAATCTTTGGAAGGAGCTTGATCACCCGAACGTTCTACAGTTATATGGTGCTAGCAGCATAGAGGGTAATATGCCCTGGTTCCTTGTCAGCCCTTTCATGGCACACGGAAGCATAGGAGACTACTTGAAGCGAGTACGCTGGGATTTACAGAGGCGCAGGGAATCGAACATTACAACTCCGCATGTGCTATATCGAACAGTAGACTTCCTTCGAATGATGCACGACATCGCAGAGGGGATGAGATATCTCCATCAACATGGTGTATACCATGGGGATTTGAAGGTCTGCATTTCATCCTGATGACTCGATAAAATCCATCTCTGAACCCTGCTCTAGGCTGCTAACGTACTATTGGCCGAGGATCTGCACTGCGTTGTCTCTGACTTCGGAGTCAGCAAACGGATACATCAACTGGAGGAGAAAAGCCTTCCATCGAATAGTTCGTCAACTCCTCCTAGCATTGTATCTTATCTGACCTGAGCAATAGGTGCGCTAAGATGGCAAGCGCCAGAACTTATGGTAAGCAACTCAGCACCGACAAAAAAGGCTGACGTTTACGCATTTGCCATGTGCTGTATCGAAATACTCACAATGGGGAGTATACCATGGCCAACAATGAAGGATGATGATGTGAGGCAATATGTTCTAGGTATACATTTATTGGATTTGAACTTGTTCATCGGCATCCGCTGAATCATATTTACAGACGAGAAAGGCCGACCCCCTTATCCAGAAGATCTTGTTCGCGACCTCAAGTTTGAGAATCTTCTCCACATATCATGGCACCATTCACCTTGCAATCGGCCATCCTTTAAGCAATTGGTGCAGAGGTTGCAAATTCTTCGAAATGATGCCATGATTCCCGACCCTGTTCTGTCCTCCCCTCGGGTCGTCATCTCTGCGCCGCCTAAATTGCAGGATCATGATGTTTCTCCGTATCATAATGAAGAAAGTCCTAGTACGTCAGATGTTCTGAGAGAGACTGTCTTGCCTATTCTATACCAGGCAGTCATGTACCCGAAAACCAAGTGTACTTCCCACCTCAAGCAGAATACTCTACTCCATTCATCACCACTTTAAGCAAGCTGGATTCCGAGATTGAAGTTCCTTTCAATGATGAGAGCGAGGAGGGCTCACTGCTAGAAGGCAACCTTTTGCTAAATTTTGATACCTTTCCGCACAAGCCTCCAACCACTCTCAAAGAAGGCGACGTTAGAGTGAAAGAGCCCGATGAAGATCCATTTGCGCTCACATATAGAAAGTGTCTCTCGCACGAATTTCCTCGTCAGCGTAAGTCAGACAATATTAGGATAACCCTCGCTTTCTTTTTTGACGTTCTGAGTCCAGTCAATCTCCCACTTTGGACCCCTGGGGACATACAACTAGGGGACATAGGATTCCTCTCGCGCGATGGTCAATTCAAGAAATTGTTCAACTCGTTCGATCCTCTGTCCTCGTCGGGTGGTCGCATGAGCATTCCTGGAGTAGGAGATGTCTCTATCGGTGTCAGACACCAGAAGAACAATTTTGTGCGGAAAGGCATTAAGGCTATATCTAAATTAGTGTCTACAGGAGAATCAGGATTAAAGTATGTGTACTAATTTTTATATTGTAGCGACGCAAATCGTCCGACAAGGCTACAGTGATAGGGTCAAATATCGACATACTTTCTCTCTATCTGGAGATCGTACCGCGTTTCTCTGTGCTGAGAAAACCCACCATCAATACATTCAAGATGCCCGACCATGCAAACAATGGTTTCGTATTAATTGGCCCGCAATAATCAATGAATATCGCGCAGAACACGAATTAACGAAGGAGGATCTCCTGTTCAGTTCGTCAACCCCCTAAGTCTTACCACCTATTGAAAGCTTATGTACCTAGTTGTCGAGACTCTCAGCGCAGAACACTACTCATTATTCGTGAATCATGGACACTTGGCCGATAACGTGTGTCCCAACTCGAAAGACTTTCTATGTACTCACTTTTCATTCATAGGCACATTTTGACGTTTTCACTTCTCCCGGAAGTAACAGGCCATGGGGTGCATTCATCCTCCCTCCGGACACCAAGCAGCCTAATGCTGCCCAGACATCTTTCCAAAAGGTTTCGGTGGCTGGCAGCCCAGGACAAACTATACTGATAGCCAGACTTTGCTTCCAGACCGGCGTCGAAGAACCTACCCTGCTGAATATCTAGTGACATGCCGTTATATTCGATCGTCGTGACGTCTGCATGGTGTCAAGATAATTGGGGCAACGCTGACGGCACTACAGTTTGGCTCACTTCAATGAGGGCAGGGAGGGGAAGGCAAACGTACCATCGTAGACCATAGCAACTACGTTGCATACCATGCATAGTACCTCTGTACCCAAATTGAAATCGAAATATGTTATAAGTACTCTTAGCAAAGACTGATTGAGGACAGATAGAGGTTGAAATATACTTTGAGACGTTCAAAACATAAGTAGACAGATAGGGGTAGGAAACGTGAAGAATCCGCAGGCCCGGCCCTGTAGCATTCATAGATCGAGGTCATGAGAGCAAAATGGAAGCAGGACATGAGAACTTACTAGAAGGATATTGGCTTGCTAAGTCATCGGGCATCGGATGGGGTGAAAAAAAATTGCACTCAATAGATGGCACACCATTTTGGATCCATGACGGAGAAGTCATTGTGTCCATGTAATGGTTGATTATGTGATCAGAAAGTTGTGTTGGACTTTTTTGGTTGGAGGCCCGGCCGGCTTGAGTGCATGTGAATGCCGGAGATTATTGACGGTCCTTGATGCATCAAGTTTGATGATCTGGAGACAGGCCTGGGAGAGGCATCCATGAAGCTTTCATAGTTGGAGAAGGTCATGTGGACAAATGGAATCAAAGGCAGGGTTGAGGTCTTCCAAGAGGTGGTATTGGCGTCATCAAACGTGAGCGAAAAACTTTCATTGCTCAACAGGCAAATTGTATTGCTATTTCTCAGCAGACAGTGTACCATTTTAAATGTAGGAAGAAGTTCAGAGTCGTTAACAATCAAAGATGCCGCCAGAGCATGACGAAGAGTCCCAAAACATTCTAATGTCATTCTGATGTGATAAGCAGTCTTTTCGTTGATCAAATGACTGATTATGCATTCAGCATTATATTATTAGAAGGGTAGGGTGCAATTACTATCAAAGGATGCTCTTGTGGGAGCGCAACGAAGTCGTGGATTTTTTTCTTGAAGTCCCGTGTAATGGCT
>JABCKS010000160.1:15163-31201 GCA_018851325.1 Termitomyces sp. DKA19
TGTGATTATTTGAGTACAGAATCTCAGTCATTTATATCACGGACTGAGGATACAGACTAACTTGTCTGTGATTATCTAGGGATTAGATTCTAACATGTACGAAAAATGCTAGCAAAATATCCATCGACATTGCCAGTGGCGGCAATTAGAGCTTCCGGGCTAACTATTCATGTTAGAAGGGGTGACCGACCACGCTAGAGATGACGTCCGGCTCAAGTGAGTATGAAGATGAAAAAAAAACATTGAGACCTCGTAAAGGTCCCTGCAGTTTCTATACCGGGTAAGAAAGAGTCACCCCTTCTCCCTTTATTGATGCAGCTAGTACCTCCTCGAGGCAAGCTAGTTCATAATGCATGATACAATAATTGGGGACATAACAACATACTAGTACAGAATTATTCAAACTCCAGCATAGATCTAGAAAAAGCACAACACGAGGAAGAAGCGCGAAAGTTTACAGTGGATAAGCCCTCTGCAACTCCCAGGATAAGTAAAGGTATGTTCCATCCCTTCCGGCATTGATATTGCTAGTGGCTCCTTGAGGCAGGCCAGACCAGGTTACGTGGGACAAATCATCCAGGGAGGACTCAGAGCGAACTAAGGTGAGCTTAGAGATGAACATGTCCTGGTTGCTCTGCCTAATGGGAATCAGGTAGCGAAAACTGCCACCGGTACCTGCGGCGAGGTCGTCGTATCGTGGATCGTCCTGTTCCTGAATGGCGAAATCAAAGTTGGTCAAGGCATCGGAGACCTGTGTTGTATACACAGGAACGAGCCATACATATCTGAGTAATGCTGCTGATTAATGTCATGAAAATTCACATATGTTATAGGCACCTACCCCGCGTCAAACCCATAATTAACGTCGTCGCTCCCCCCGAACCAATCTCGAATACGATCGTCAGGCGCATCACTGGCTTGGTCCCCGTATACTACCTTGGGTATGGATTGGTAAGCATTAGTACTTGTGGCTGGACGACATGTCATACCTGTACTCCGCTGATGAAGCTCTTTGGCTCCAACTCTACATTCAAAACAACCTCTTTCTCCATCTCATCTGTTGTAAGTGGGACCTCTTCTAAGAGGATGTATGCCTCTTGAGCGCTCATTCCAGGACCATAGAAATGGCGCTGATAGAGGATCAGTCTGCTGTAGGGATGGACTATGTCTGCAGAAAAGTAGATAGGTTGATCAATCAATAAGACAATAAATTGCTTACACCCGTTAGTCACCTGGTGGGACCAAGATACCATTCCATCTTGCTGTTCCCCAACTGTGTTCTGGAGCATGGTAGTGAGTTCATTGGTCGTTGAATATCCTTCCTGGGTTGTGACGTTGATAGGACCATACGATACGCCAGACTGAAGTTGAATAGCGCCCGACTCGACAAGCTTTCTTGCTTCTGAGGCGACAGCCTCATTAAATGTCTGAGAGATGTACGACCACGATGTGACAAATTCGAATGCGACAGATATCTCATCTGGACAATCGTTCAGCATTTAATCATGACAGAGCATTTCAAGCATAGTTTACTTGAGTTTTCGGTATTATCATAGTCAGAAATGACCTCATATGCAGATCTGGCTGTGATGGTGATGGTGGGTTTGGATGTCATATTGGACCAAGAACAATTGAGCAGCTAAAATGTAGAAGTGTATCCGTTGGTTACGATCGATCTCGCTTACCATTTCATATACTGTCCAGTTACTAATATTCCAGGGTTAGTACATCAGGATCTATCAAAATGCTACAATTTTTCCTATTTCCAGATGTAGACAAGAAGACCTAGAATTCCGAGGACGGTTTTACCAAAAGTTGAGCTACAGGAATATTGGTCGTGTTGTTCGCCATATGACCTGAGTCTATGAGCCATGCATTGGCATCCTGGAGCCATTCCAAATGGAATGGTCTCCTTCTGTCAAGGAAATGGCTTATTATAACTGAGAGCCGGGCCGGTTCCAATGCACGTGATGCCAGGATCGTCCTAAGGATCTGGAAAACAGAAAGTTAATAAAGTCCAGGAGATAGAATCTAGAACACTGACAGTTGGAGATGGTCACGATGGCAAACGAAATCAAGGGCATGGGCAACAACTTACAAGAATAGTATCAACATTAACAAAGATTAGGCATGGGCTACAAAAGATTAGGCATGGGCTACAAAAGATTAGGCATGGGCTACAAAAGATTAGGCATGGGCTACAAAAGATTAGGCATGGGCTACAAAAGATTAGGCATGGGCTACAAAAGATTAGGCATGGGCTACAAAAGATTAGGCATGGGCTACAAAAGATTAGGCATGGGCTACAAAAGATTAGGCATGGGCTACAAAAAATTCATCGCTCAACAGACGGTGCACCATTTTAGATCGTAGAAAGAAGTTTAGAGTCCTTATCAACCGAGTATGCCGCCAGAACGCGACGGAGAATATCTCAAAGCCATTAGATGTAATAAATAGTCTTCCCATACATTCAGTGTTATATTCTTAGAAGGGTGTATTTACTATCAAAGGACAATCTGATAACTGATAACTGGAGTGCAACGAAGTCGTTCAGATCTTTTTCTTGTGGTGAGTAGCGGAACCTTGCCGGCGCGAGTCTGCCAGCCATGATCAATCGTAACTTGATTGGGAATCCGCACAGACAATCATTAACGAAGGACGCTCATACTTATTGCAGCGCGTCATACAAATCCCGTGTATCTGCGCGTGGAAACAAGGACACATAGTAAAATCCGGACCGAAAGCCACAGAAGGGACAAGAATGGGTACAGAATGGATCAAGAAAACCTCGTGGACTCGGGAATATGTGAAGATTTCTGCCGATCTGTATTATTCCCTTGTTTCCTTCCAAAGGCACCTACCTGGAATGTAACTAGATGGTACATAAAATGACCAAGCTCATTTGTAGCCCACACCTCAGTCATCTTGTCATCCAGATTATCCTCATTCAACATGTCCACCAGGCCCATTGTCACTATCACAGCTAGATATGTCTGGGAGCTCGTTTTCGACTACGACAATAGTGGAAATTCAGGTAAGATGTGCTCGAAATGTTGACATAAATTGACGGTGGATGATCGTCCAGGTGAAATTGTCCACAGCTACGAATATACTACATCAGGGTCATACACTTCGACAACGTTCAACGAGACGGTAACCGAGGAAGCTAGGACGCTTGTCGAGTCAGGTTCCATCCAGCTCCAATCTGGTGTATCATATGGGCCCATCTCCGCCAACGTTGAGACCGGATTTTCAACCAGCACCGAAGTCAATGACATGCTCCAGAATACGACTATGGAGCAATCAGAAGAGACAATAACTTGGTCTATCAAGGAAACACGCCAATGTGAGTAATATGTTGTTCGAATGGATTAGTAGTTGCAGAGCAATCAATCCGTCTACCTCTCTGCAGACACGATCGGGGCTCACAGCAGGCTAGTTCTATACCAGCGTCATTTCTATGGTCCTGGTATGAGTGTGCAAGATTCCGCGCTTCGCACAACATCCGTCCCACTAACTGCGGATGAACAAGAGGAGGAGGTTCTGATCGATCTGACATTGGAGGCAAGAAACTTTATCAGCGGATTAGTGGTAACACACGTCGTCCATTGACAAACGCTATCTTTTACCAATCCATACACAAGGTCGTCTATGCGGACAAATCGAGCGATGCACCCGCCGATCGCGTTCGAGACTGGTTCGGGGGAAGTGATGACATTAATTTTGGGTTCGAAGGGAAGTAAGTGTGTGCCCTCGGATATGAGAATTTCATGACATTGAACAGCAACATCACTCAGATATGTATGGCTCGTTCCTGTGTATACAACGCAGGTCTCCGAAGCCTTAACCAACTTTGATCTTATCATTCAAGTAGAGGATGACCCACGATACGACGACCTCGCCGCAGGTGCCGGTGGCAGTTTTCGCTACCTGATTCCCATCAGGCAGAACAACCAGGACATGTTCATCTCTAAGCTCACCTTAGTCCGTTCTGATTCCTCCTTGAGTGATTTGTCCAGTGTGACTTGGCCTGGTCTGCCTCAAGCAGCTACTCGGGATATCAATACAGGGAGAGATGGAACCTATCTTTACTTATCATGGCAGTTGCAGAGGGCTTATCCACTGTAAACGTTCTGTGCATCCTCCTTATGTCTTTTCTAGATCTATATTGGACTTTGAACAGATATGTAACACGGTGTTTGGTTGTATCACGTACCTAGCTGTTGGAATACGTACCTTTGAGCATTTGTGTTGTACCAGTGTTACCTACATACCGCGAGCAACCCATTCCCGATCCAGAAAGAGTTGGAGCATAAGACCAACAGGCAGCGCTATTGTAAAGATTCAAGGCCATCGCGGGCCGTCATCAGCCGAACCCGCTCAATGAACCGATTAACGAGATCGCGAGGACTTGACTCAGCGAGCCTTGTCGCTGTCTGGGTATTTTATCCAATTCCTTGACGTTGAGTGCCTCAAGATTCACCGATGTACGTTATCAGCAAGCTTGGACACGACCGGATCATCGCGAGGCCAAGGCTTGTTTACAATGCGAGGAACTTGACCGCGACAAATTGCTCTCTAGCGACCAGTCAGAGTTTAAAGTGCCAAAGCTTACTGGCCTTCTTGTGAACCTGTCGGACCCAAGCAATATCACCTCATTCCAGGTCCATCGAAAGCTTACCGAGTGCAACCCGAAGGACAAAATGACGAAGTTCGGGTGTCAAGCGAGTACTTATTCGAGCACAGATTTACCAAGAATTTCGACCTTCTCAACAAAACAGAATTCCTTGGGTTCAGATCTCCAATATTCAATAATAGGGAAAATAAAACTTGAGCACAGCAATGGCAAGCGCAAACTCTCAACAGGAGCCCTCGAGCTTCAATCGCAGGCAATCCATAGATGATCGTACTATGTCACCATTTCCAATGATGTCTCGATTCTATCACATGAATCTCGCGATCGAATCACTACGCTCGAACCACTACAACTACCAGCGCTCAGATGATCAACTTGAATCTACCAGCAATACATTTGCTACATACTACCAAACATGCAACACTGCCCGCGTTCCAAAAGTAGAGGGATTTGATACACAGCGAGAGAAAGAGAATAAATGATGTGGCACAGCCCCCACAACGAGGACAGCTTCAAGGTATGTACGTAAAAACAGAACAAAAGGGGTGTAGTGAAACTGGAAAACAATGAGAAAATAAAAGCAGACATCTACGGGCAGGGCGACGATATGTGCTCGAGATATTCAAAGCCATGCAATATCGACACCCATGGGCGGTACTGAAATGGGGAGACAGGAAGCAATAGACACTCATAGGAATGACATGCACTGCGTCGCGTCGCATAGAGAAGAATAATACAGAGGGATGGCATGTGTATAACATGGAGATCACTCGAATTCCCGGGATCGAGACGAGAACCGAGAAGATATCAAGAAGGGGAAGGGTAAGTGTAAGAATAGTCGGTCAGTCAATAGCGGGCACTCTGAGAAAATGGAATGAAAGAGAAGAAAAGAAAAGAAGGTTCTTGCAAGTCCCTCTCGTGTCGTAAAGGAGGGGCAGAGACTCGTCAACGTCCTTCGTGGCGTGGATGGCATGATGACCACCCAAACATTCGGAGCTATATACCGCCTTTATGGCTATGAGTATCGGATAGGTAGCATGCACCATGAGTTTGTGCAAAGATGATTATCAGCAAATGCAGGTGGAAAGGACGGAGCGGGGTGAGATCATGCAACAAATGATGTTGGCAGCAGTATCGAGGCAGAGGCGTACCTTCGGTAAATACTCCACCATGGAAAGGAACGATACACCTATCGCAGCAGTCTCTAGTATGGTCGCAAGGAAAGAACCGTCTAGTCCGCTTATCAAGGGCCTAGACGAGAAGCTGTTAGGTAAGAAAGATGGAGGAGTTGCAATGACTCACCGTGCACAACACGCGGCCGGACAAAAACGATATCAACTGGACAAGAACGAAGAAAAAAGCAGATAGAGCATAGATCTGTACTGTTCATTCTGATTAAAAGGGTCTGTATATTAATTCCGCATGCTATCTGTCGGCACTCACGCAGGACTTGAGAACGATAGAGGACATTATGGCGAAGTATTATGACGACGCATGCGATGACGTTCTCCGGCTCTCCGGCGATGACGTTAGTATCACCTCGTAGCATGCAGATGCTGTGAGCTGTGAGCGCCTTTATTGATTGACCACGTGTGGTTCCTGCCTCATTCAGGTATTGACATTTATTGACGCATTCCAAAAAGGAAGAGATAATATACAGTTGCAGATGGATTGCTGATGAACGTCGCATGCTTTTCATAGACAGTGATATAGTATACACATAGCCTTTCCAATGCCAAACACCTTGAGTATCAGTCAACAGTTACCCCTCGTGATCGCAGATCATTCTTCGCCTGCGATATTTCCTAAAATGAAATGGGAACAAAGAATCTAGTTAGAATCCAAGAAGGCAGTTGAACATGATTGGATATTGGCGGCAGAGCCGGTAAAGAAATCAAGAATGAGCGTGTGATGAGATTCAATCCGACTTGCAATGTGACTATGTTTTTGCGTTGGCACATCGTTGCAAGAAAAAAAAAGAGAACATAGATAGAGTCCGGGATACAGAGCTACGGCAGGAACGAAATTGCATCGATCGAAAAAGATAATCGTATATGGTAAAATGCGAAAAGGTCGAGCTGAAAAACTAATTAAGATCCACAAAACTCACTTGCAAAAGTTCCGTGTATGCCTCCGGACAGTCTCTGAACGAGAAGATCCCCATTCCAAGGGACCAAAGGGCGTATGAACCGAATGAGACGAGAAGCCACCACGGAAACTGGAATCCCAGACACGGTTATATCAGCTAAGACTTCCTCAAGAATGTAGATGTCACACACCACAGGGAGAACCTCCCTCACTATCCTCTTTTCGAAGAAAGGAACGGTAATGATTTGAAGGAAAGCCAGGAGGTAGAGAGTAGTTAATACACCAGCGACTGCACCCACACGTGTTGCCCGAGTCATTGTAGTTGTCGAAGGTTTCTAATCGAGAGTCGTCTTTGATGAAGAAGGGACTCACTCGGACGCGCTCTCCTCTCGCAAATGTGAATGATTGAGTCAGTGTCGCGGCGCGAACACCCCTTGCCTCTGTTAATCACCAATTTGACCACGTGGTGAAATGTATCTAATCTGATATCAAGTTTTCATTCATTGACATGTTATTCTGGACTTCCGCGATCCTTGCACAACGTGCAAGTCTTCATCGTTTGGAAAGTTCATTTACCTAGGACCCCTGACTTATATGGAGATATCTTATGCAAAGAAAAAAAACATGCGCTTAATGTTGGAATATCAAAGCTCCACTTACAAAGCCTAGGATTCGGCTTCTGACATCGTAGCATTGCAAATCAGCAAGGATGAGACTCTCCACCGTCTGGACCATCTAAAACCATCACGATGGCCACGTTAGATCATAATCGACTAGAATCTGAAGCCTTCACAACATGTGCAGATCACGTCGCCTAGGCGGATGATTTTTTTTTCGAGATCAATCTACTCGTTATCCCCGAGTCAGAGGAGATGCTAGCGCTGTGGGGTCTGGATATTATTTTTTCTTTGTATTCCGGCTAGTCTTTCTATGATAAGCCGAAGATAAGACGCAGCATAGCATCGATACAAACACGATTTTGTCACAACATATCTCTTCTACGAGCCAGTAGATACGGTTGTATTATATTTGAAGATGCTTTAAGGTTGGTCATAAAATAGACTCACGATTCACATATATTACTACAGCACAGTTTATTCTACAAGAAAATATGAACAATAAGTGAATGTTTGAACAGCGACGACAGAATCACGATCAACGACATCGGCACAAGACATAGGTCAAGGTCCTGGTATCACTCATTACCATCCATCTAGACTTAGTTCTGAGCTCCAGCTGGGTCAAACCTTCACCCTCGCTCCCAAGGTTTGTCTATCTGCCATGAACCCACTCCGGTGAGGTGAGTTGTTCTACGCGAGTAAGTCCAAATTTAATAGCTCGAGGCGGGACCGTTGTTTCGTTGTGAGGTACTGTGAACCTTTCCGTTCTCAACGCAGATGGAGGGTAGGGAAGTCGCCCAATGCGCATTCGACCCTGCCTGACCCTCAACAGCTTGCTGCTTGACGAACAAGGTTCACCCAGTAACCTCAACACACACCGCCTCATTTGTCTACCCACGAATCTCTACCGCTGTCTCCTTCTCGCCATCCGTTCCCTTGGGACCAGTGCCAACCACCCACTTCATCCCCTCCCTGATCCCTCGAGCCACACCCTTGACTTTCATGACGCCCCAATGTGCTCCGTACACCAGAAACTGGAGTGTCATCACAATGCCTACACCAAAACATACAACGAGTACGCCTACAGGCCATACCTCGAAAGCGATGATGGCCATAAAGACCATTAGTGTTATTGCAGAGAAGAATAGACAGAGAGCGGGGACGCGTGCAGAGAGAGAGAAGAAGAAATAAGAGGAGTAGATGTCGAGGGCGCGGGTCTAGGTGGTAAGGGTGAGTGAGATCAAGAGGACGAAGGTGAGGGAGGGAGTACTTTGAAGGATTGTAGGTCTCCCCAGTTGTAGCGCAGAAGAAACCATGCATCGCATGCGATGCCGAGGCCTGAACAAACACTGCTTGCTGCGATTGCGCTGCGGGCGTATGAATCCACGTCAAAAATGGAGTCAGGGCTGATGGCGAAGACTGCACTATCCACACTGGAGAAGATAGAAAGTATTAATTATTGTTAGTGTCTGCTAAGGGAAGGAGATGACACGTACGCGGCTAGAGCTACGAGCTGGACGGGGGTCAGTAGATAACATCAAGAAGAGCAGCAAGTAACGTACCAGACCGCCAACGTACGTCCACTCCGTCTGTAGTCTCACAAACACCTTCTCATACTGCGATTCCGACTGTGCGTTCTTCAGCTCATGATACATTGTGAAAGAAGACAACACCCTCTCAGCAAGAGTCATGTTCTGCGGCACCTCTATCCTCTCCGTGTACTGCGGGAGTAACGACGGCACTATTGTCTGGATCCACTCACGTAGCCCTGACATACTTGATTGAGTACGGATGTATATCTGGTCGTTGTCGTCACAGAGGGCAGAGTCATCAAGGAGGATATCATTTTCCTCGCCATCGGAGAATACAGGAGGTTTAGAGCTATATTCATCTTCGTCGGCGTAGCTTCCCTCTTCGGAGTGGATATGGTAACCTCCTCGTCGCCGAAGATGACGAATGTTCGTAGGATGATCATCTGTACATCGCCAGGTATCGTTTTTGGGTGATGGCGGCATAGAGAATGGTTCTGAAGCTTCCGTAGCTGCGAACTATCAGCTCGACATATATTAAGATGGGACTAAAGGCTTACAAGATCCAGCCCTTGAGCTCGACGACTCCGCTTCCCAAGTATAACTCCTTGTGGATTTCGATTCCAGCAAATCATCCTTCACGCACGCGGGCAAACAGATCTTGATAAGTATCACTGCACCATTTTGTGGGCGTCCTTGACCGGCTATGGCGCGTTTTGTCGCGGATTGGCACTGGAGTCGAAGTTCGACTTCTTCGGGATCAAATAGCAACAGATAAGATTCAAAGGACAGATGGAGGATTACGCTCAGGACTCACCTTTTCTATCTTCCTTAGCCTGTAGGCGTATGAGTTCACCGAGGGTATGTGATACTGAAGCGACGAGTTTACGTTTTTTGGCCTTTTTCTTGCTCTGAGAACGATACCAGACGCAGATGTCGACTCTTGAAGCATTTTTCACTTCACGCCTAGTACAATGTTCATCAAATTGACTTCGGGCTGACAGATTTGATGGCGAAAGACGCACAGCTCGAAACGGTGCTTGAGATTTGGGTTCTGGCCATCCACACCCATGACAATCTCGTGGTAGTAGTACTTGTCCACTTCGACGGTGACTATGGGCCGCCATGCCTTTTCAGGGCGCATGAGACGCATACCCTGGATACGCATGACTACACAGACGAGAAGTTATGGCGAAGACGACGCTCAGACTATGGAAAGTCATTCTCACCTGTGAAATGCCATGGGCTTTGTTTAAGGTCAGTCGAAGGGTTTGATAGATACAATGGCGAACACAGACTCACTCTGATTCCTCCATAGATAGTATGATGCGTATGAACTGAGAACAAGTATGTGACAAACGGTATGGGCCTAGGTGTGATGGGATCGTTGATACCATCATTATCGTAACAATGACTTGGAACAAACTAGTGTTCGCTGCTGCCTAGGCCATCCCTTTAGGACACTCCACTTTTAGAAGAAAGCAGATAAACCACTGAATCACCATAGGTTTAGTCCTTTTACATAGAGCAGCATTCCCATGTCTGACATGGCTTCCGTATAGCTTGCGTGAAATATCGCCGTCTTCGGCTTTACAACCCCTGGAAAATTGGTATCGGGTCACTGATCATATTCATGCTGATGGAAGAAGAAGGGAAAAAAAGAAGTGTCACGGAAATAGCGCAATGTTAGATCAACTCAAGCTGGTATGAAACAGCCGTAGCAACGAGCACGTGAAGGAATGATTCAATTATCCGTTTCGAGTGCCTGTAGAAGAAAAAAAATGAGTGCTTAAGCCTCAATACGACCCCACTACTTTCTTTTGCATGGTATATTACTGCAAAGCAGGCTGACATAGTGGTTGGCCGTGCATATGGACTTGGTTCAGGAGACACTTGGATATTGTCATGGCCAGTTTAGAAGATCCTTCCTGATAAGTTCATCTGCTAACATAACAAGTGGGTATCATTTGTCAATGGCAGCTGAGGATGTGTCTACGACCCCTTTAGCGGATCATAAGATTATGCAAGCGGAGGTAGAAAGTGAGAATTTCCTGACATGACGATGGTACAGTCTGACGGGGAGGGTTGTACTTGATCCAGACCTCTACTCGAGAATGACCTTGCTAATCCACTCGACATTGATAACTATTTCCACTGCACTACATGACACACGAGCAATCGAATACAAAGAGCTGGACGAACAGTAATACAATTTTCAGCATAGCGAGCGAGACGTCAGCGACTTTCAGACTGTATACGCCTTCTGCATCTTCCATATCAAGTACAAATATCCGCCACCTCTTCCCAAGTTCATGTCGGTGGTAAATCCTTTGGGAAGGTGGGGCCAGAACATAGTCGGCAGCAAGAGGTGAGTGTCGGACGAAAAGCGAGCCAAGGTGAGCTCTGTGATGAGCATGTCCGAAGTCTTTTTGACAGGGATGAGATAGCGGTAGGAGCCCCCTGCGCCTTTTGCGAAATCGTCATGGTTAGGGTCGATTTTTGACGTGACGACGAGATCGAAATGGGTGAGCGCCTCAGAAACTAGAGTCGTCATGATAGGCACAAGCCATACATACCTATATTATGCATCTGTCAGTTTTCATGGCCATTGATAGTGTCGTAATCCACTTACTTTCCACCGTACATATAGTTCATTTCGTCACTGCCTCCGAACGCGTCTCGAATACGATCAATAGGTGCGTCGAGAAGGTTGTCCGAATAGACTACCTGATCCGATGGTAAATAACACGAACAAGGTGATGTGCGGATATCGGTACCTTCAATCCCTTGACGAATGTCATTGCCTTCATCATCATGACCATGGGGACTTCTTCGATCAATTCCTCTTTAGTAAGGGGTATTGTCATCAGTTTGGTGATCCCCTCCTGAACGACCATTCCAGGAGCTTCAAAGACACGCTGGTAGAGTATCATCCTGGTTTTAGGGGTGATCATGACTGAGGAATATACGGTGATTATGAAGCTCCTGCTGGGCAACTATTTACTTACCCTTGTGTACTTCCGTCCTTGTGTAAGTCGTGTCCGTTTCTTTCTGGTCCATCGTCATGTGTTGAAGGAAGCTAGAGACTTCCTTGCTCATTTGTTGGACGTTCATGAACGTAACGGAGACAGGATGGTACGATACGCCGGTTTGGAATTTGCCGGTCCCAACATGTTTCTTGGCTTCGGTCACGACGTACTCATTGAACGTTACGGGGGTGTACGACCCACTCAGAGTGAGGGCGTGTGTATGCTCGATGGAAACTGAACGAATGACTGAGCATGACAACGTTTGATTAGATCCGCGCGCACCTGTATTTCCAGTGTTGTCATATTCAAAGACGGGCTTCCAGATGAACTTTGCCGTCACGGTCATAGGCATGGCTGTGGTGGACGACATATTGATTCAAGATAGTGTAGTAGCTAGTAAGGATGCGAAAGACTTGTATGTCTGGGTCCCAGTCTTCTTCGAACGGGTTAATATATGCCACCGGAATAAGTTTCGTGGTATTCTCGAAAACAGTACTCTCCATGAACACCATATTACTCAGACACACGTCAATTGAGCCGAATTCAATTGCTGTGACATAGAAGGTAATTCCACTACATCTTAGTAAGTGTTGTTGTCATATCATTGTCAAATGTACGACAGCTGACGCGTATAACACTGGTGCAGTCCTCGATGTTCCAGATATTCATTAGATGAGATCTTCGACTTCCTGTGCGTGGAGCGATGTCTGATTATCGGACACAGGGGTTCATAACGACATGTGGAGCTTCGATGATCGGGCCGGAAGTAACAGGAGTCAATGTATTACTTTGCGCTGGCGTGGCGCTCGTTTAAGTGCGGCACAGCGAAGAAATACAGAGTAATGATGTAGGGACGGGAAGAACCTTTAATGCATAACATTAGTTAAGCTGAAGCGGTTATCCTCGAAGCACCATCTCTACGCGTATCAAGCTCTACGTATGCAACGGCATTTTAGGAAATGTACGACACCTGACGCGTAGAACACTGTTGCAATCCTTGATGTTCCAGAGAATACAGTAGATGAGATCTTCTTTGACTTCGTGTGCATGGAACAATGACTGTTTTACCGGGCACGGGTTCACAAGCAGCATGCGGACAAGCTGTGAAGATCGCGATAATACGGCCGGGAGAAGGAGCTTGATAGGAGTCGAAGTATGACTTCCCGCTAGCGTGGCGCTCATACAAGTGTGGCACAATATCCAGTGATTCTGTACAGTCACGTGAGTCTGTCTACATTCATTCTCTTCAAGAGCTCCAGATATTTTATCCGCGCCGATGGCAAGTACGAGTAGGTCGATACCTTCGCCTACTGGTGGCACTTAGCACAGAGGTCGCATGGGAAAGCCGTAGGAATGTCGACCGTCCACATGAGCTAGGTAGAATCACGTTCATCCAGTTTTTAAGGCACTTGATGCGTTTCGAGACTATGAGTGGATTGTCCACAAATAGCCAAATATCGATAAGAAATCGATTACAAAAGTAGTTCTAAACTCGCAGTGAGGCTCCAAGCCAAGGTCATTTGACTAACTGCAGACGAGAAGATTGTGTGTGCCAGCTTCAGAATCATATTTTAACCGAATGATCTGGAAGAACGTAGAGGCACGGCATGAGAACTATGTGCCAATTGAGACATTGGAAATCCGTATTAGGTTTCCACTCCTGAGTGGCCTGACGGTTCTCAGTATCCATCGATTTGTTGTTGAATGCGGTATAATCAATGTTGAGGAAGATCTGTCCAAAATGCTTCAAACGCCTTTGATTGAGGGGCAATGATTCTCTGCCCTCTCACGATTGTAGTCGCGGCCTCGTGCTGTGCGGCCGCTCGTTGGAGCAATATCAGACCCCAGATAGAACACCATTAGAGTATCATTTCCTCAGTCATGGCGAGAGGATCGAACTTTGCGACAAGTCTGCGCAAAAAAAAACGCGATCACATCACATCACCTGACGTGACCCTCGAAGGGGGAAATATCGGCCTTTGATTGAGACGTGGGACGCTGGCATGGCTGCAGCATTTCCTTCATTTGATACCTTGTCAGTCCAATCTCATGTGCGATCTACAGTTTTGCGATCGGGTACGCAAGCCTATCGGAAAATCGGGGTAAATGATTTGTATTTTGTGTCGTGTGTGTCGCTGGCGGCATCCATCACTCTACTTACTAACGACGCGTAAGGGCTGAGCACAGCTAGGATTGGGCCTGATTGATGACGTAGTGATTAGCTTTCAGGGCTGACACGCAAGAGCTGTGTCAAAATAAAGTAATGAAGTGTTTGCCTCTTCACTTTCGAGTTTATCGCCTACCAATCATTTTTTCAGCATACTAGGGGAATATTTTGGGCTGAGGTCACTTAAAAGCATCCCTCTATCAAATATGGATACGACTTCTCATACCGGCACTCTGCCCCCGATACCGCCTGATATTGCTTCCATGTGAGTTCTATACATCCGATCGTCAGCGTAATTGATTTTTCGGACAGAGCAGGTCCCCCGGTATGATTCTTACCTGGCCCTTTTGATGATGAATTTGTCACCGTCTTCTACGTAGCTTATTGGGATCATGCTCAACTGGTTCTTATACGGTATTCTCGTAATGCAAGTTTGTGCGTAGTTTACATTTTGGATACTCTCTTATGGGTAGTAACGACACTTCAGATATTTATTACCAGTGCTTTCCTAAAGACAGTAGGAATATCAAAACGTTGGGTGAGGCTTCATTTGATTATCGTCATCCAATCCCATTCGCCAAACTCTCTGTACTACCATTAGTCTACGGGACATTCTTTTTGGATACAATCCAGTCTGTGCTTGCCACGGCAGACGCATTTCATTGGTTCGCGAAGGGCTATGGGAACCTGACAATGCTTTCTGACCCTTTCATCTCTGCTTTCGATGCTCCCATGTTGGACGGGATCATCGCTTTCATCGCGCAGACTTTCTTCTGCTGGCGCATGTGGGTCCTGCAGAGATCATGGTGGTTGCCATCCTCGGTGTTCTTTGTGAGTAATTTGTTTCTATAGATTTTCCAAACTTTTAATTGTTACACTTGTACAGGTCGCGATTGTCAGCCTGTCAGGGGCGATAGCTAGTGGTATTGGAGTGCGTGTTCATCAAAATTTCCTGTCAAGTTAGTATCGAGACTTTTTGTCTGCCCAGACATTCGAGGCCCATACTTTGACTCATCTCGACTCCCTTAAATGGCAACTATCTGTAAGTTCTTGCGAGAATGCGCTGTTTCCCCGTTTTTTATACCAACTAGCTGTGGCTTGCTGGAGGTGCCTTGACGGATACGCTAATCGCAGTGATTATGACTATCCTAGTAAACTCGTTCTATTTCTTCGAGGTCGCATCCTTACTTTTACAAAATAGCTCCTACGTTCAAGAACACGGGAGATCGAACAGACTGACAATATATTGGTGCAAATTGTGCGGCTGACAGTGGAGACAAATACGGCGACTGGTATGGTAACCACTTAACTGAACCCGTCATTTGTATAACCTGATCAATCCAGCCTCCGTCGCCATCGTCGCTCTCGTTTGCCTTCTTGCTCTCCCAGTAAGCCATTGCTTCTAATCCAGTCCTAATTTTATTCAGGGATTTATAGCACAATCCCAGCATTGCCATAGCCCCGTAAGTCTTCCACTCGTCCTTGACTACTGTATTTACACCTCTGCGATCTTCAGAGCATACGCACTCGGAAAATTGTACGTCGCCTTCCTGATAACTGTTCTTATACCAGTTGTTATCTTTGAAGATACTCGAATACGCTGCTAGCGGTATTCAACAATCGCATTTATATGTCCTCGAAGGGCATGCTACCGCGAAGCCGTGCATTATCGACAAGTGGAATCGAAGTCAAATCATGCCAGCCATCCTCAGAATCGTCCCAGGCCCAGACAACAGAGACACGACAGGAGAGTCTAAGAGAGCCGTACAGGATCAAGGTGTTTCGCGAGACCAAGATCATGAAAGAGGGTCCTTTCGGAACTTCCGCGGTGTGTATGTCTTGACGAATCGACCCGAGCAATGATTTTTTGACCTCGTACCCCTTTTCTGCACAGAATGAGGCATCAACCTCAAGTCGAGTTTAATGCCAAGGTTTAAATAGCAATTCTATAATGATCATACATATATAA
>JABCKS010000161.1:0-28693 GCA_018851325.1 Termitomyces sp. DKA19
CCAGAACTCTGCAAAGTTGAAGAAGGTCCTGGGGTATTGACTGAAGCATCACAGTGAGAATTCAAGATGGATAGATCGGGTCGGATTCTGAATACATTAGATTGTCTCAAAAGACCTCTGGGCATCGTTACCGAGGATGTTGTGGTTTGAGTCAATAACAAGAAGCTTCCAAGGCGCATGCAAAGTCGCTTGTAGGTCTGGCGGTCTTGTTTGCCCAAGTCACGGTCAAAGCAGGAGTCCATTATCAGAATACGTAGTAATAGTACGGATGAGTTTCCTAGAAATTTAATGCGAATCGACGATAATAACATAAGCAGAACAAGAACGCGGCGATAAATGAGAGAGAAGAAATATGTACGTATGGCTTGGTCAGGAGCGCGGAACATCGATTGCGGCAGAAGACACGGAGCGAATCACGCATGAGGCGGGGGCGACCCATAGAGGACGTCGAGCCTCTCTGCGAGGCCACGGCCGAGCCCCTCGCGCTCCCACTCGCCACCGAGGTCATCGATGTGGGCAGCACGGCGCGGGGAGCCGGAGCGGGAGGCGGCGGGGGCGTCGTAGATGGGGAAGGCACGGAGGCTGGTGGCGGGGCTGGCGGTGGGGGGGCAGGAGATGGTGTGGATGTGGGGCGGGGGCTCGGCTGCGGAGGCGGCGGTTGTGAGGGACGCGAGGGGGACGGTGGAGGTCGGGGTGGAGGTGAGGAGGTCGGCGTAGGAGACGAAGGAGAGGCGTTTGGTTGCGGTCGGGCTGGGGGCGATGGGCGAGTGGGGCGGGGAGAACGTGGGCGGGGACGGCGCGGGCGGCGGCTCGGCGGCGGTGCTTGTGGGTTCGTCGGGGGCAACGACAGACGGGGGCCGCAGCGACGAGGCCGGGATGCTGAGCAGCAGACTGTTCCTTCCGAGGGCGGGACTCGGGCTGCGGCTCGTGAAGCTGCCGATGGGGCTGGCGAACCCGCTGCCGGGACGGGGCCCCGGCGCCGGCGCGACGATGGCGACGTCCGCGCCGTTCTGCATCGACGTCAGGATGGCCGCCGCAGAGTCGAGCACGGACGGCACGGAGTGCTCCAGCGTCTCGGTCGTCTTGGCCCGCGGGATCCGGTGCGCGTTCGCGGGGGACCCCACATGCCCAACCGGCATCGACAGCGGCTCGATGTCCCGCTCGAAGATCGCACTCGACGACGAGTGCACCGACGTCGGCGACGACGGGATCGACCCGGACGACGGCGGCGACGGCCCACGCAGGTGCTGCGAGAGGCGGGCAGCGACGACCGTCGGGATGTGGCGCACTTCTGTGGCTGCTGACATGGCGGGGCGTCCTCGCTCGCTGGCTGACTGCCAAAGCCTTCACTACCAAACCAAGTGGCTGTGCCCTTCGCATGACTAAGCACGGCCCTTGGGTTTCAGAAAAAAGAAATCCCCGATCGTCCCGTCTCCACGGATCTTGGCCTGCCTCTGGCCCCGCGCAACCCAGGGCTCCCCCCACCCTCCGTCAAAGATCCCCTGCTGCCTCTTATCACCGGACCCTGGCGCTCTCCCTATGTCTCGGGTATCACCACACGTGCGCCCATCCTTTCCTCACGTGTTTCTTTGTTCCTAGTCTCAGCTCTTCCCAAGGGAGAGGAGTTGATGTATGGACACGCACAAACCACCTCTCTCCCGATCCCCCAGTCGATCATTTCTACATATTCCCGTTCCTTCCCTATACATCAGCTCTCCAAGACTTTCTTTTCTTCCTGCCCCACCATTCATGTCACGCACGGAATAACGTCATGACCCACCGCGGCGGCCACGTCACCATGATGTCACCCACTCTCGTTCCAGGCACGTATCACAGGCCCCACCGTCTATGCCCATCACGGGACTCTGGCTGCGCATATCTCAGCACACACCTTCAACGTGGGTCGCGGACTGTTACTCTCGTCACTCGGAACCCAGTCCACATGACCTGTTCTCAACAAAATCAACCGCACTCGGGCTTGCGACCGATCGGTTGGTGGGTGGGTCCTTACGCCCGTAACCCAAAGTGCACAAAACGAAGATTATGTAAGACACTCAGACGGCCTCGGATTTAAATGCCTGTTGCTGGAAGCACACAAGCGTTGTTGTACTTGCACTCCCATTGTATTGATCATTTAGCTACATACACCTCCCACTACAGCAGAGACGTCAGTCATCACGGCTCCTACATTACAATCCTCTAGGCTGCAGATGCAATATGTATGTATGGGCTCCCAGGTTGATGTGATGAACAAATGCATTTTGAGCAGAGTGATGTGGAGTGCTATTCTTGACATTGAATATACCAGTTGTCATAGTTGGAAGTATATTGGACATATTACCCCAGCATCCCTTCTCACTTCTAATAGCCATAGATATCTCTCTTATTCTTGTTTTTTCTTTTCATTTCCAAATAAAGACTACACCAGCTCAATGACTTGTCAAGGCATACACTGAAACACAACTGTAATCCACTTCTATCACACAATATCTCCCAACATAAAGTAAACCCAACTATGGACAGTCAGAATCAACACCCAGCTAGTAGTGGAGATATCTAGCCTAAAGCCTCTGCTTCAAGCCCAAATTTAATAATCACTTGGAGGCTATCCACCAACCAGATGGGTTAAGCTTACATGCTCAGTGGAATGTTGTCTAGCAGCTTTCCTAAAGACAAGTTGTTCTTTCAAAATAGCAGGTTGTGCTACCATGGTCCTAGAAGAGACTAACCCACTATAACAGTGCTTTTGAAATAATCATCTCCCAGAAGGAGAAAATACATAGCTACTTGACATTATGATTCCCGGACAGGGCCTCAGTATACTGCCTGATATGAGCACTCAAGCTAAGATGATGTAATTGTTTTTTGGTCAAACTTTTTGTGCTGGATTGGGTGTAAGAACTAGTGAGGACTTCTTAATGTCCTTATTTAGATAAAAAGTAATTGAGGTGGACTACTCAAAGTGATACAAAAATAAGCAGCAAGGCTGTAATAACACCACAACAGGCAACCTACAAATCTCAAAATACAGAATGAATGACAATAAGATCCATAGCCTAGAAGCACATCATGGATTTTCATCATGGCAACCCAGCAGTTGGTTGTTGACCAGCCCAGGAATCTCACACTGTTGTAGTTTATGATGATATATATAGACTCTAGTGTGTGTCATGGATGGTCAAGTTCATCCACCATCAAGGAGTTGCAGCTCTCCAAAGACACAGACAGCATGGGGCATGGGGCACAAGTACGTAGTAGTCACCCCCCACAGATGCAAGGATGATCTTGGTGCTGATGTCATTGAATTTCCAGGAACCAGGAACCAGACAACACACAACCTTCTGCTTCAGTTTCCTGCTTTCAGTCCCCCATTGAGTCATTTCATAGATCAATCGACTGATGCAGTAGTGGTATGCCTTGATGTTATCATATTGTGCATATTACCTCAATTTGCACACCTCCCTGACTTGACAGTGTTTTGCAATTCATGATGGTTATTGGGCTCCAATTGATAGACAAGATAGCTACCACATATGGCACAGACAATGCATGTGGTCCTCATGATGATCATGTGTGTTGTGGAATTGGAATTCCTCTACTGGGATATGGGACTCTCATGGCAAGGGCAGATAATCTGCCAGGGGATGAGGTGGGCAATGAAAAATCTTTAAGAAGCAAGATCAAGTCACCTTTAACATCACCCAGGAGTATTGAGAGTCCCCATTCAGTCCAAATAGGCCATGTGCCTACTAAGAGACCTGGGGAGAAGTACATAATTGATGCTAGAATAGCAGCAGTTGCAGATGTTGGTTCCGCCGAAGCCATCATAAGGACAGCGAAGATGAGGCAAGGGTAGTTGAGGCTGTAGCAAGAGAAATGAAAGCTGATGTGAGTGCAGAGATAAAGGCCCAGTTAAAAGAGGAAGCAAAGAAAAGAGCATACAATGAGACAAACATACATGCTATGTCAAAGAGGGAGTCCAAGGACCTGCAACATAAGCTGCAAAAGGGGATGATACAATTGACAAGTTCAAAAGCACTGAGTTGCAGTCCATATCATTCACACACATAGACATTTTGCGATACTAGATTCAGAATTCGACATACTGAAGTTGACTGGAGTAGATAATGTCAGGAATGCTCGTACACAATACACAACCCGTACCCGCAAATTTCAAACCTTCTTCGCGAGCAGTAGAGCGATCGGCCACTCCACCGACACGAGTTCATCAACACCGTACTTGCCGCCAAACTTCTTGGCCTCTTCTCTCAAGTCCCTCCAGAATCGGACCGCTATATCACCGCCCGAAACATCAACATTGTCTTGCGGAGAGGTCTCGTTATCAGCTCTGTCTTCCGAAAATCGCTCGTCAACACGTTGCAGGTCATCCGGGAAACGCTCATGGAAGTTTTGGAGCGAACTCCAGGTCCTGAAGTAACCAAGAACATCCCTCCACCTCATTGTCATTTGCATTTCTACAGGCTTGACTTGCATCGGAGATGGTGCTGGAAGATGGGCAGGAAAATGAGGACCTGGCATGGATCACGTTGAGAACATAAGCTGGGAAACAAGAAAAGGTTAACATCACCTGCGTAATATCGCCGTTCAAAGCGACTCAGCCCACCACGAACTTTGATTACGCTCTCCATGGCTGTAGGATCAGGGACGTCGGTCAACATGTTCTCGAGAACTGTTCTTCCGGGGCGTTCAAAGTACGGGCCAAGACTGGTGAGGGGATCTTTCCCCTGTGCATAAGCAGTAATAAGAGACGTGGTGCTCGGGTATTCCGGTAGACGCATTTCACCGTAAGTCTAGGATCCTCGATTAATTGTGGTAAATCCATGTGGAAATCTAGACCAGGCCTCTACCCAGATAGCCACTGTGCCATTTCGTCGCAAGACACGACTGACCTCAGGCCAAACTTTTTCCCAAATGAACCAGTGCCCTGCTTGAGCTGTGCTGTCTCGTATAAAGCGAGTTCAGAAAGAAAGTTCAAGCAATTACCCGAGATGAGAAGATCTACGCTATCATCTGCTATAGTATTTCGAAGGTCTTCTGATTTGCCCCGACGGAAATTGATGCCTTTATCTTTATGTTTCTCTCGCGCAGCGTCTATCATGGGCTGAGAAGGGTCGACACCGACAACACTCGAGAAGTCATCCCTCAATTGGCTCGTCGCTTGCCCTATGCATAAATATATGTCAACGCGGGGTTTCTTGTCCGAGTCATCTCGTCGTCGATCGCAAGGAAGCGGCGTCACGTATAACAAACCGTAAAGGACAAATGTAGACCTCACCAGTTCCACAACCCAGATCCACAGCAACATCCCATGATCCTGAGCCGAGACCATGGTATTCGTATATTTCTTGAAACAGCTTTTTAGGATATGTAGGCCGGAATGACGAATAGACAGATGCATTGAACGCCTTCTTGGCAAATGTTGCCATCTCCTGACGGATTTTTGAAAGTTGAACGTGACCTGGATTATAAGAAGAGGGTCTTCTTCGTGACAACGGCTTACACACGTCCTTTGTTCAGCGCTGACTCCTTGTTACTCCTGATTCGGAGCAAGGTCCGTTTTGATGAGCAGTAATTATGTAACAAAATCGGACCGGCATCTGGTTCTTTTCTTTTTACCGCCTTCTAATTATTTTTGGTGCATTGACGCGACACAGTTCTTCGATTTTGCATATTGGCGCGACGCGGTTTTCGACTCGATACTCTGTGATTGACTGCCTCAATAAAATAAGATGAGCTCGAGATGGTCAAGTAAGGCTCATACCTTGGATATAGGATAGCATGATGTCTGATCCAATTCCATTCCAGTGCCAGCACACATATGTGCAGCAGACAGATACATGCTAATCCTTCCCACCGAAATATATCTCCTTATTATCGACTTTGTACATTACTCTGTCGATTGGGACGAAGAGGACCGGAGGTGTTCATTATCAAACCTTGCCCTCTCTTGCGCACTCTTCCGCGCTCTCATTGTCCCACGGATATTCAAGTCATTGCATTTGAACGGCGGACATGAAGATCCAAAACTGCGTGGTGCTGTCAACAGTGCCGCTTTTTGTAGAGCCCTTAACAAGAGAGAAGAACCTGCCATTTCGTTAGCTCAATACGTCGAAGAGTGTATTCTATTGAACTGGAACAATAGCACTGCAAGTCCCTCGATAAATATTGCGTTTATGGTAATGTACTGCAGAGCTTTCCTTCGCATGCCGAACTTGCGCAAGTTATCACTATCGCATGTGACTATTGGCGCTCACCTTCTTGAAACTATTTGCAAGTTGAAAGGCCTGCTTTTTTTGACGCTCAATAGTGTCGACTTCTCTTCCAATGTTGCCGAACGTCTTTTCGAGAAGATGCCGCCTATCAATTCCTTGCGGCTCGAGCACTTTGATCAGGACGAGGACGAAAATATCGTTGCACGTGTAGTCAATGTTGCCAACGTCCAGAAGTTATCGGCAATGAGATGTGTTCAGGTACTGCCACTATTACCGCATACTTCGGCCCTCGTAGAACTCTGCATAACGTTTGTAGAGTCAACGGCTGCACTGTGGAATGCGATGAGTTGTCTGACAGCTCTCACGACCCTTGAAATGAGGCATGTTACGGTCCAATGCGATCCTCCCCATCAGCTCAGTGCATCGTCTCTTCCAAATCTCCGACATCTAGTGGGTCCACCTTCCTTCTTGTCCATCGTCGCCGGTCGATCATTGTCGTATATCGATCTGATCTGTGGTATCCAATTAGGCCCAATCAAATTCACACAACTTTCTTTGCAAGTCACCGAAATCTCTGGCTACTTTGCACGATCCTCCGCTAGTCTTATATCTCTCTCGATTCCATTCGAGTTCTACTCTATCGGACCTTTCTGCGAGAAGTTTCCTAGCCTTCACAGTTTAATCATCATGAATGGTCACCCAAACTATTTACACAGGTCTGATGATATCGACGATGATGGTTGTTATTTCCAATCTGTAAGTTGTTATGGCCTTTACAAGATGGCAAGGTCGCTGAATGGATCATCGTATTGCAGTTTGTCAATGAAGTAACGATCAAGTGGCCCCCTGCTCCATCTGTGAAGTCACTATGCCTTTCCCTTACGAGAGCTCATGAAAAGTATCGCTATGACCTGGTACTCCAACACAAATTAATTACTCAAATCGTTGCGGCATTTCCGAGCGTTCACAGGATTCAATTCTATGAATATCTAGCATGGACACGCAAACCTTGTGGAGAAAAGTGGGCTGGATATATTCCTTTTGAATTTCATAGTTGCATTCGCTCGGATCTGAGTAATGCTAATTATGTCAGAAAAGACGTTGACGGACTCTTACAGCCCTTCCTTGAGTTGGCGGAATGATCCTTCACTCGTAGTTCTTGTTGTCTACCTCAATTTGAATTGTTTGCCAAGTCACTAGGTTTGGGTGGTCCATCTTCTAAGTAATTATTCTATCGAGGCTTTTGAGAATATCTTTTCACATTTAGCTGAAGGTACCCACTCTTCATGTTGTACTTCAAGGACTACGATGTTACCGTTTCTTTTTTTCGTCTTCTTACTTCTTTACGACCAATTTTCATGGCGGAGCTCATTGAGAAATGATTCAGCCATGTATATTCAAATCACAAAAAAACTTGATAATTGCCAGACATACAATGGATGAACGTCGCGTCGCGTCCTGATTGTGATACTGAGATAAAATGGAATGTAGTGGTTGATGCGAGGCATATCAGTACTGTGGACAAGTTTTCGGATCGTTGCTCCCCGTCGGGCCTATCATATGTCCTCACGAGCACAAGGAAAGATAAAAAATGTTTAAGTGAGCGAAGCTTGACCACGTATGCGCGCGTATGATCTCAAATTCTAACAAGCGTCTTTTATGCAGTTCCCACACGCGTATACATTGAAACTGCCGAACACTATTGAGACACAATTCGTTATTTATCACCGGTCGTGACGAACAAAGCTCATTGCATACATGAAATCTTATTTTTCAAAGAACAATATGACTTATAATGGCTGCGGAACCAGAAAATCAGATCCCTGGGTTGATTCATTCTACCTATGGTTACTGATTAATTCAGGTATGGAATCCTTGTGGGGTACTTAATCCAAGACATTCTCGGGAACCCATTTTTCGAACTCATCAACGCATGACCCGTACCGTAGGTCTGTAATTATTGAATATTACTTACCACCTACGTACTCCGGATCCTGTTTACTACAACCGTATTGCAGATGAACCAGAACATTATGATCGTTCGTTATACAAAGAATACAAGGTTTGAATTTCTATCTCGAGGCTAAAAGAATAAGAAAACACGGAAAGAGGAAATTATGCAGAAAGCTTCTTCCTGAGTAGCTCCTTGAGGGTCTCGCCATCCTCAGCAAACTTCTTAATACCCTCATGGAGTTTGTCAAAGGCCATCTGGTCCTGGAGGAGGGCCCAACGGAACTCGGCCTCATCGTCGACATAAGAAACTTTGGGGAGGGGGTCAGCTTTCGCAGCTAAACGCAGACCGAGTTTTAGCATCTTATCTAATCGGCAATTAAATTGTTGTGACGTCACCTTGAGCAGCGTCAAGTCTCTTGGGAACAGGAGCGGCTGAAGTCTTGAGCTCCTCAAGAAGAGCCGGGGAGATTGTCAGGAAATCAACACCGGCAAGAGATTTGATTTCTCCAGTCTAATGGATCAATGATTAGTTGTCACTTTAGAGTTGAAAGCCAGGGGCAGACGTTGCGGAAAGATGCGCCCATAACGATGGTCTTGTAGCCATGCTGTTTATAGTAGTTGAAGATCTTGGTGACGGACTTCACACCAGGATCCTCGTCACCCTCGTAATTCTTTCCTGTCGATTTTTTGTACCAATCAAGGATCTAGTGGTATGACATTATCAGTAAACCTACTTCAGACTGGAATTATTCAGGGCTTACACGACCAACGAACGGTGAGATTAGGGTAACACCGGCTTCAGCGCAAGCAACGGCTTGGCCGAAGCCGAAGAGAAGGGTAAGGTTACAGTGGATACCCTCGTCACGTTCGAGTTCTCGAGCAGCCTGGATACCTTCCCATGTTGATGCGATTTTGATCAATATGCGATCCTTTTTGACACCGATTGACTCGTAGAGAGCGATGAGCTCCTTGGCCTGTGATTTTCTATACTTTTATATTACATTTCATTGGAACACGCCGAGTCCCGTACCTTGGCCTTTGTTCCCTCCTTGGAGAAAGATAACCGTGCGTCAACCTCAGTTGAGACTCGACCAGGAATGATAGCCAAGATCTCCTTGCCGAACTCAACCAACTGCATGGTCCGTGAGTTATACAGATGAAAAAGCCACAAGATTACTTACTAGCCTATCCAAGGCAGCATTGGCTTGCGCATCAAGATCTCCGCCCTTTTGTTTGGCGTACTTGATAGCAACGTCAATGAGCTTAGCATAGCCAGGCTTGTTAGCTGCAGCCAAAATCAAAGACGGGTTGGTTGTCGCATCCTATAGCCAGGTAAAATATTTTATACTGATCGTCGACCGAATGATTTACCTGTGGCTTGTAAACATCGATCGCTTGAGATTCGAAGTGGTAAGAGACACATCTTCTACTCGTGGATATAACTTACACTCGAAGTCACCAGAGTCGGAGACGACGACGGTACCGGTCTGCTTAAGTAAATCGAGTGAGTTGGTCATGATGGTGGTAGTTGATGACAAGTATAGAGAAGGAATACTCCGTAGACTGCACTGACGAAAATGGGGACTTTGTCATCCCGTTAGATCTCGGAGATCGATAACGTGACTCCGAGGCTGGAAGATCGGGATTCGGTCGGCTTCTTTCTTCCGTGTCCGCAACGTTATCAAAAACACGTCCTGTCGGTGTCACTCACTTCTAGGCGATACAGAGTTGGCGACATCATGCCTAGCCAATTGTTTGGCTTTTCTGGGCCCTTTACTTTCTTCGTAAGAGACGAGCCCAACGACGGCTGTTTAGAATTTTTGGTCTATGAATGCCTTTGGTTTTCTGAAGGCATGTTCATGTGTAGCAGCCCACTCAGTCGCGGATCCGTTCAATATCAATTACTAATTTGGCAACCATCTGCTATATGGTCTTGCTTAGGCTCTACAAGTTACCTGGCTATATTGAAGGCTGTCGAACATCGATTCTGTCAAAACTAAAGTTCTTTCCTCATATCAATCGCAGCTTTTAGATTGTTACAAGGATCTATTCCCGGCGTCGGTTTCTAGATGCAGCGCAGCCGTGGGTGCAGATCGAGAGTTGAAACATCAGGATGCGCTTGTTGTGATTCCCTCATCATGAAGGAACAAAAGATACTGGGACGAGAAATCTGAGCAGGTTGGATTACAATGGCTAGGGTCATTACATACCTCACGCCACTCTCCGTTCCTTGAGTTTATCGCCAATCACTCAGCTGCGGCGCGCGCTTCGCTGCTGGCTTTCCTGGAAGATTGTAAAATAGTTTCGAGGATTCCTTAATCCGCTGCAACTCAGGACCTGAGGCCTGACCCTTCCTCGCTTTCCTCTACCAAAGCAAAGCGAATCATCCCGAGTATCATGTACCGGTTGTCGCATCGGCGACTTGTTCCGGACCCGCGTTGGGTCTTTGTTCCGTCGGCCCCGTAGTCATGATCCCATCGCTGTATGGTGTGGTTACAATGCCGAAACTTCACTACCCCTTCGAATTATCATTCCAGCAGATTCACTCCGAGAGACATTCATGCGGGAGGCATTTTTACAGCGACAATGTAATCTCGGTGTTTCACATTTAATTGAACGTGGGTCTGTCTGTATACATACGCCCATGTAAAGCATTGCGGGAAATGGGACGCCAAGCGACCCTATCACGCCAATATGGTGGCGATGTACATTGTTGGCGCATTTGCCCTTCTCAACATCGCTAATTTTCAGGGGCACATATAGTCACAATGTGCATCATATCCTGGACCCCTATTTTGTGCAGGCCCTTGCTAGATGTACAGAGGCCGGTGCTAGTCCTGGGTCTGGCGCTGGGCTATTAATGATCAAGGCATGCGATGACATGGCCGACCAAGATCGTGACACTAGATCCCAAATTGGAGGAATTTGAGAATGCCTTTGACAACGTCATTGAAGTTATTATATGCAGGCTCTCATCTCAGTGCCCTGACGCGTCTGTCAGTCCGTGTCCAAGGGCCTATCACACGTTCTTTTCTGCTATCTACGTTGTCTGTCGCACAAAATATCATCCAGACATACTGGAAAAAGCTCGGTCCAAAAGAGTCATAACATGCCTTTTCGGACGTTAGTATCGTAGCCTCCATATTCAAACGAGGGACATGGAATCACAAGGTATATGTAAGGCAGCCGGTCTTGTCATCTATTCACAATACTACTTCGAGCAGCGTATCCCTTTTCGGGCTTTGTGGTCGTACTCTCATTGATACCTAGGACGCTTCTCGCCCGAATCGTCCAACGCTCTTCAGCCTCGCTACACCGTCTTCTCCGTCTTTTATCATTTTCTATAATGTTCCTGGAGATACACCACAGCCGTGGGCACCCATGTATAAGGTATCCGTTGCATCACTCATTTCGATGGTGGCATAGTTTATTGAACAGGTGAAACTTTTCTAGGTTCATTTTGAACTGTAAACGGTTGCTATCAAACTGTATGAATTGAATTTCCCGACATGGATGCAAGGATAGGGTCTAATGTACTTTGTGTAATCTCTAATGTCTTCAGAGAACACGCATGGCCCTTCCCTGAACGCTAGAGTAATAGTAATGATGCATGCCATTTGTCAAGCGAGTTTTCCGTCAATTATAGTGAGAACTTGAGAACGGGCGCACCATCCCCATACCTAATATAGAGAGATATAATATCGTCTGAACAGCACGCAGACATTCACCACTCTTCCTTGGGGTCCAGATCAATCAATGAAACCAAGGGCCACAAAAATGAGCTTAAGTTTCGACATAAGTTACACTGACATTGAACTATCTCCGACAGGTCAAGACGAGACCGTAGAATGAGCGATCGCTTTCGGCCTTGAGAATAGAAGTTTCTTCGGCCCAGTTTTGCAACGACATGAAAGTATCTAGAATTCACCATCAATTGGAACTAACAATATGCAGTGTGGACAAAAACACTACCATCCATGTTTGACAATATTCAACAGCACGCCATAACATTTGCTCGCGTCATAACCCAACGTCATCATTTCGGAAACATTAAACACCACATTCACCTGTTCCCTCAATAAGCCCGTAGTGCATAGTGACCATGACGACGCAATCCCGTTTACCGCCAACAACGGAAACAGACTTCCAGGAGCGGACAAAGCGCTATAGTTCTGTGCCGCAGGCGACCGGTAGTATCGACTTGCACGCCATGCGAGGGGACGTCCACTTGTCGGTGTAGTAGCATTTGTGAACCAGTCTCCAGAGGCCGTCAATGCATGCAGGGAATTGTTGACGAGTTCGAGGGTCGGGAAGTCATTGTAGGGATAGGATGCGTATGTCTAGACGTCGTAGGCTGATATCAGTGAAGTAGGAAAGGACTGGTGGATGACCTACGGAAGTAACATATAGAGCAGCCCCTGCGGTTGCGCCTGTTCGAGACGAAAACAAGTCAGTAGAGTAGTAGCGAAATGGAAATCCACAAGTTTCCTCACCATTCTGCCCTAGAACGAGTGGCACCCCGGTTGTGTTGGCATTAGAGCCTGAAGTATTCAATGCTGCGAGAGTAAATCTATAGGGCAAGGTTTCGAAATTTGCATATTCCACAGCCGCTACCGAAGACAGTGCTGTGATTGTACTCAGGGTCATTGATATAGATGGGAGGCGCATGCCGGCGAATGCAAGATGGCAGGAGGAGAATGTTTCCACGAACCTCTGCAATTACACCACAAGTCTCGTGGCAGCTTGTACGAAACTCTTTGAGTTCGAAGGTCGGTGATGAAATCGATGACCCACTGGCATGCTCCGAACCAAACTAGGCAAGTTGATTGTAATACTAATAAGCATCGGATATGATAGCCCAGGTGGATAGTAAGAAACCCTTTGCATCAGATTTTGTCATGGTACCCTGGGTTTGTCGGTCATGCATAACGATTCCGGCACTATAGACTGTTATAAAGTGGAGACAATGATCGAGAACATAGCATATTAAATGTACAAAGTGCACAACAAAAAACGAGATGATAGATGCAAATACAACCTACAAATTATTATAGTTTTTGATTGCATAGATCTAATCAGGCATTCTCATCCGCGGTATTATCAGGTTTATCAGGTAATAGACTCTTGATAAACTCGAGAGCGAGCTTCGGGCTGGAAGATAGAAACATATTAGCCTTATTCAGTTTGGTTGGTGCATATGGTATAGCTGACCTGTCGACGGGTTTGACAGGAATCTTCTTTTCCAGCAACTTGCCGCCTTTCTCGAAGATGAAATGACTCCGCTTCGTTTTACCGCCTTCCCCGGCCCCTAACGCACTGATAAGGATACGTTTGGGATCAGAAACCAATGGATATGGAAGGTCCTTCTGCAAGAAGAACAATGTAACTCATTGCGGAAGATGTTTCAGAGAGAGGAGGAGAGTACCTTCGTTTGCCACTTGCTCTGAGCGGCAGGCGAATCAGCACTCAGGCAGTATACGGTATAGTCCAATGAGGTGAAGTCTGGATAAATGTCACGGAAGCCACATGCCTGGTTTGTGCAACCAGCTAGTAGACAAAATAGTCAATCTTAACGCGTTTTGAAAACATCAATCCACTGACGCGTATCAGCCTTGGGCACCAAAAAGAAAACGACACCTTTCTCGATAGCCAAACTAGCAGTATCTACGTCTTCTCCTTTCTCGTTCTTGAGTATCACGCTCGGCAAAATGTCTCCAATATTGATTGGAGTCAGCTTGATTGCTCCCTCCTCAGGAGCGTCTTCACCCTCGATCTTACTTGTTTTCGCCTCCACAGGTCATTAGCCTGGATTTTTCTTGAACACACCACGTTGAGGCAGAAAATCACCTTTTTCGGGATTGATGATCCATCTTCCCGACTAGCGTCCTCAGTTTCTGCTCCCTTAGCAGTCCTCTTCCTCGATACGGCTTTCGACTGCTCATCCTTAGGCTGTGACACGACCCGAGATGAACGTCGCATAGGTTCTGTGCTCGCCGTTCCTGAGGCCTTTCGAGGAGGCATTGTCAAGTTTGTTGAGTAAGTTTGATGTGTGAGAAAGATGCTCGAGCCACGGCTAAATATTGCACACGTTGCACGGCTGACGTTTTTGACGCTAACCACCATCATCCCGGTTCGCAGTTTTTGTAAACTTGTCAAAAAAATCAACAGAAACAGGTTACTCGGTTGTGCTATGCTTACAGTGCCAGGTGGACGACAGATGAATATGTAGTCGGATGTACATCAACGGAGTTGGTTCTTTCTGCTCCCACTTGCGCCCTGGCAGGCCCAGTCACGCTAAGGCGCTACATAGACGTAAGTGAAATTCTTGGCAAAAATTCACCGCCTACATGCTTGAAGCTGACGAACACCAAAATAGAGGGTCAAAACAGGGAGATTGGCATAGATATTCCTTAGTGTTTCGCCTGGAACAACCAGTCGGTGGCAATCAGCTGATGTGATAAGGGGCAATCCAGGCTTTCCCAGCAATTGTTTGTAGTCGAACGATGTCGACCTGAGTTACCAGCGTTTGGACAACTACTTGTAAATCAATCACACTTTTGACGACCGTGCACTTTTCATGACTTAGAATCCAACTTGTAATATGACGAGCGCCGTTGTCATCTACTAGTATCAACCATCTCGTACAAAAAATTTGTCCCAAAGTGGTCCCCGAGTCCAGCTCGTTCATACTTTTATCATGGATCTCTGCTGTCATCTTGAAAGGTGAAACTATAGTCGACGAACAGAGTAATGCAGTTTGACATCATATCATATCAATCTGAGGAATTCTTGTGTCGAGGAGAAATATCTAGCGTGACTACGATTGTCGCCTATCGGCACATACCGTCTCTCACTCTTCTGGATTCTTCACTCGTCTCTTCGCGGAAGTGGTGGGCCTGTTGGAAAACCAAGGTCCAGGCTTAATGATTCGTACCTGAAACTGGTATCCCTCGTCCTGGAGGACTTCGCTGGGAAGTACTTTCTCCCGATGTCCCGAGTAACGTTCTATCGCGCGCCGGCCCGGAATGTCAATCGTTTAGATATAGAAGCATACAGGGATCAAGTATTCCTATTTACAGCGTAAATTTACGTTGCCGATGGACTGGATGTATGCAATTGACAAACAGAAAAGTATTACTAAGAACAGCCTGAACCATGTGTTGTAGCCTAAATCTCAATACACATATAGAGACGGCGAGGAGCTGCACAGAGCAATATTCCACCAGCGCAAAGGCCGAGAAAGTACAAGCTTGAGATGAAGTTCAAGTTTCCGACGCACAAAAACCTGTTCCGTATTCATCTCGTGCCTCCTTTCTGCAGATTTGAAAATCCCAGAAAACAAGAGATCGCTTATCGGTAAATTGCAGGTGCGCCACGCCCCTCAACATCATTATCGCGCCACAATAAAAGGAGACGACGTGACAAAATATACGAGTCTCACTTCTTTCCCACTCGATGATGATCGACATATCATCGTGATGCTGCAAAGTAGGAAGACCAACGACCAAAGTTCTCAGATGTGTCCTCCCCGATCTCAAGTTAAATGGACTGACACGGATTGCCAACAATGTAAGCCTCGCTTCCAATCGCCTCCAATGAATAAACTCAACAGGAGGTACTTGACCATTACTGGATGTAAGGGGTAACAGTTTCAATGGCTGTAAGTGCACCATTGTGCCATCGTTGTTTCTGGTCCACCTAGGCCCTTTGTCCTGCTTTCTGGTTCATATTAAGATCTTCTCGTTCTCGGTGTTGTGATTATAGCAATGTCTGAGTCATTGCACGCAGGGGACAGGCCCAACTACCAGTAAGAATGCAGTAAAAATAAGTATCGGCGGATGGAATATCAATTGTATGTGTAGGTATCATACTCAGAATTGGAATATATCGAGTAATAATGAATCCAGTTGTAAATCAAGCGGAGAAAGAATAAAATGATCAGTTGGTCGGATTATGCACGGCTGGCAGGGTGCCCGAACCAAAAGCCATCCCGCCATGTTGAATCTTGAGTACATCCGAAGCTCGATCCTGTAGGACCGAGTATCAACGTGACTCCTCAGATAACGGGAAACCCGGTCCGATTGTACTTGGGAGGGAAGGCCCGATGCTCACTGCGGGAGACGACGGACCCGAACTCGGCACCTGAGGTAATTTTGGGCTCGAGAACGAATTCGGACTGTCGCGCAATGAGAACTCAGTGGTGCCTGGCGGTGCCGACGCTGGTATCGTCGGCGAGATCGCGCTTAGAATGGAATTGGCTGACGGACGTCGAGTTACGTAAGCGCGCGATGAAAGCTTTGTCTCTACTGGCGACGTTGGGGTGACTAGTTCCTCGTTACGATCACTTGGGATAGATGCGTCGAAAAATTCGTCTTGATCGTGCAAAGGGCGGGGTGGTGGTCGTTCCACCATGGCCTCGAGAAGCTGGACAAGCAGGGAGAAGGATAAATTCTTCATAATAATCTGTTGGGACTCACCTCTTTGCGTAACTCCTCGCCTGCATATTCGCCCTCCATCTCCTCCGGTCCAAGGAGCACCGTCCCCTTGCGGAACACCTCTCCTTCCTCTGCGACCCAACTCCGTGATCTACGAAGAAGCAAGAATGATAAGAAAGCCAAGAACTCATCAACCCAAGGTCACTCACCGATCATTGGGAGAAGCACTAACAATACCTGTCTTAGGCGCATACACCACCGACACATCCTCTTCTTCATCCTCATCCTCTGAGTCCCGCTCTACAGCCGAAGCAGCAAGCACCGACGTAGGACTCAGCACCTTCTCATGTTCCTCCGGCTCCGGTTCCGCCCTTCCCTTCCCCTTATCCTCTTTTGGCGTCGTCGGTGTCGTCTCCTCAAGCTCCCACTCCGACCCATGCACATACTCATCCCCGTTCACCAACACATGTCCGTTCTGTACCCCTCTCCCCTTTCCGTTCTTTGAATCTGAATTCAGACCATTATACTGAATCCCAAGCCCATGGAGCGTAAGAACGGGTCGTACAGGCGCAGGGAGGTCGCGAAGGAGTGCGTTGAGCTGGTCGTTCATGTCGAGGAACTCCTTCATTAACACTGCGTCCTGTGTACTTTGTATAACCGTCACGAGCTCCGCCACAATCGTCCGTGCGTCCTTGGACAGCTCCGCAATGACGTTAGGCTGGCTAGTCAGAGCTGAGAAGGGTGGTTTGGCTTTGGTTGGCGTTGATGATGGCTGTAGAACTTCAGTGAGTTTGTTGAGGCACTCACGGGCGCGGACGGCAATATGGACCTCGTGCTGCTTGTTGGGCATTAGTTTGTTCTAGAAAGGATACACATAAAGAATACACACATTCTTCTCGCCGAGGCGAATAGATTTCGCGAGCTCGCTCTCCTCAATCATGCCCCAGACACCCTTCCCGAGACCACGACCACTCACAGCAGCCTGCGAATTGCGCTCCGCCTCCTCCGTGTTTCGTACACACGAATTCAGGATCTCCCTACACATCCTGTCAATAGAAATCATTTCGTCAACATCGTTGTCTGATTGTAAGAATATCAAACCAACTTGGCAAAGATCTCATCACCAGGCGGAATATTGAGATCCAAACATCGCATGACGTGGTTCGCCTTGAGTCCTGAAGAGAGTGCCATGACAGCCGCAATGTCAAGGTTGTTGAGCGTCAGGTCAAGGTGGAGGAGCGACATAGATTCCGGAAGAAATTCGGCGAGAGCAATGGCGCCGGCTGATGTGAGGTTAGTCGAAGAGAGGAAGAGACGCTTCAATGCGTTGTTGAGAGTAAAAGCTGTGCGAAGTGACTGGATCTAGATTTGGAGGGGAGATTGGCGACGCAAAGGAGGGTAGTAGGTGACATACCCCTTCGAGCCCAGGTCCAGAACATGGGTTCTTGCTGAGGTCGAGTGTCTCCAGACATGAATTGTATTTCTGCAGAACATTGTCTACAAAAGGATCAGACATATGCGGGAATACTCACCAACGCTTCCGCTATTGTCGCAAGACACGTCACGTCCAGCTTATTGTCACTCAGATTCAGCACCTTCAGCGTCCGATTCCGTTTCAGCACCTGCGAAAGGTAGGTAATGCCCATCTATCACGTCCAAAAGAAATCGAAACCAAAAAGATCAGTTCCAAATTTTTCCTGACATAAGGTATAACACCAAAAGCTCACGCGAAGATCATTCCCCTTCAGATCCAACGTTCTCAACGCACCAAGACGCGGCAATGCATCTAACGCCCTTACCTTATCCAACAACGCCGCACTGGGTCCCGCATCATGCCTAGAAGGACTCTCGAGCCCACCCATACCAGGTACAGCACTGTGTGGCAGGTTCAGATGCCGCGTCGTAACCCCACCTTGGGACGACGACGTTATGATAGGCACAGGCTGTCCCGTTGCTGATAGTGGCGGGTTATTGGCCGTTGTAGGTGTCCGTGGCGGAGCCCCCCGACGCACACGGGGGACATAAGGAGTGTATGTTGTCTGGACGGTCTGTGTCGGGTGCCGTGGGGGTGGGAGGATTGGGCCCATGCGTGCAGGAGCTGTTTTTGGTGGTGATGAAGTTGTTGGGGACACGGGAAGGTAAATTTGGGATGAAGAAGGTGAGGAGGAGGCGGAGGTGGTGGGTGTGCCGAGGGGCGCTGAGACGACGTCGGGGTAGTCGCGTATCATGAGCGCAAGTGCGACGGCGCCGGTGGCATTAATTCTGTTGTGGCGTAGGGAGATATTGCGGAGGGAGGAGGTCCGCACGGCGCGCGCTGGTGAAATTTGTTAACGCGTAGAACTTCAATGGTGATGAAGACTCACAAAGGGCTTCTAAAGCTGCTGGACGAAGCTGACAGTCGTCTATACGTAACGAAACTAGGCCTGGGTTTGGTGCAGTTGCAAAAGCGGCCACGATGTATTCGACCGACTTTTTATCCAAGTTATTTTGGGACAGATCTAGGAATTGGAGATTCTTGGCCTGTAGATAGAGATTGAAGATGGAGATGTATTGATGGTGAAAAAATTCATACCTGCGCAACGTATGCGCCGATTAGCCGAAAGGCCGGTGTCTTCAGCTTTCGATTCGATGCCAGGGAAAGGAATGACAGTGATTCGGGTATTAACAGTGAATGTAACATTGGTTTTAGTATCTGTGCATATCATTAGATGATAACACGTTCAAAAAGCGGACATCGTACATGCTCATCCAGGTTACATTCTCGAAACACCAACTTCCTCAGACCCCACTCTATAGTGAACACATCCGACAGGATTGACGAGGATGCAAACGTCAACTGCACACCCGAGAAGTCTACTGAACGCGGATTGCTTGAAGACGCATTCTTAAGAGAGAGTGAGGACCACTACAGGGTACGCAGTGATGATAACATACCTTGAAGGCAGCTGTGATGCCTGGATCAGGTTTCTCATCACATTGGACACAACATTCCCTGTAGAACGATTCAACCTTGTCCAAAGACCACCAATCATCCGTGTCATGAGACCCTGGCGCCAACGCATTTCCCCTAACGACTCGTCTTCGACGCTCAAACTCGCGATCCTCAATGGCCTTCTTCTCCTCCTTAAGGGCTGGCGTCGAAGGTGGGTTGACCGAAGATATTGGATATACTATTGCGATCTCAGGCAATATAAAATGGGCTCTCTTCAATGGTTTGGAGTCGTCGGAGGGTGTCGTTGGGCTCTGCGTCGGTAGAAATCTGGTGAAGCGCGAGAAAAGGGATGAGTGGACTTGCGTCGGTCGTTTGAGGATACTTTTGCCAGCAATTGGGATGGTTACTGCAGACGACGACGGCGAGCAGGAAGAGTTAGAGCCAGCCATATACCGTCAGTAACTTAAAGTGAAAGAGCCATAAACACACTGCCGCCGAGAATGTGTGATGGTCAAGTGCCTTGTCACGGCTGATTTCGCCAACACAGGTTGACGTCGCGTGTCAGAGTTTGTCACGTTGCCCCTTTTCGCCGTAGTTGTGCTTGAGGCTTTCTCTATCATAATCAGCATTGTCTTGACGGACGGTCTGCTCTTCCATGTTGGAATGACCTCTATCAGAAATAGAGAAATATCACCCAACATGGATAGAGGACGATAGAACCAATTAAGAAGAGTTGTAAGTGCCTAGAGCCTCCTCGAATCGATATTTCGAGCTTCACAAGAACGATTCGCTATGCGAAATATTGATCGAGCCCCCAAGTTCACAAATCTAGATGGCTTGCTGTGGATGGACAACATTACATACATGTTCGGGATATAAAATCGCCATTTAACCATTCAGTGTACAATTTGAGATCACTAATGCGTAAAGGTACAGAATTTCGTGGAATGCATTTCGGTAGTGTGCACATGTATCTATAGCTTACCCATCATGATGGGTAGCATATCTTTCATGATAGAGGGGGATCAGATATCTCCTCAAGGTCTCCTAGATATGAAGAAGAGTAAGATCGGAAGTCACAGGACATGAAAGCCTACCACTCACGCTTCATTTTCATGGCAATAAACTTCGTCAGATACTTCAGCATGGCACTCGTCTCCTCGCCAACGGGGCGAATCCAGCGAGCTGGCAACGTAAACCCGTACTGTCAAGGGTTGGAAGGCATATCAGTATCAGTTGATCAAGATCCGAAATACATACGGTCCCGGTATCTCTTAGATGAAGGGCATACGAGTACTTAATTTCAGCACGCTTGTACATCCAGTCAACCACATTCCCTGGTGCGCGGTATAGGTTCGAGCAAAGCGATCCGGTCTATAAAGGTAACAAATGTAAAAACGCCAGATCGGAACGAAAACGCATGCAGGTGTACAGTCATCATAGTCCCATGGACCTGGGACATTGCCCACGCCCCACCCAGACCGGCTTCAAGCTGGTCCTCAGCATCCTTAGGTGTTGAGCTACATGAATAGGAGAACGGCGAAGACACTAGACAAATGTTCATGAGTACGTAACCACTTTTGTGTTCTGTACTCCGAAATCAAAGTGATACGCACACATTTGTCCATAACTCCGAAGATCAAGAAACCCTACAAGGTTTGGAATCGTAGTGATCATATTAGCAATATTGTTCACTTCCGGAGCTTCAAAAGGACGATGTCCAGGATACCAGTGCGAGCACGGATCAGCAGGTCCAGATCCACGATGTCTGAGTTTCTTTGGCTGTTCCTCCGCCAGTGCCTTCCATTTATAACCCTATTCACAGTGTCAAACAGTGTGAGAAGCATATATGAGTGAAACACACCCAATTCCTGGATAGCGGTGCAATGATGACTTCCGAAAATTGGGACGCGGCAGATGGGAACTCACCTGTTCATGTCGATTCCTACGCAATCGCTCTCGGAGCCCACTTGCTGACGAGTTTTGTACCTGACAGGTATTCTGTCTGACATTTTGTAGTACTTGAAGACAGTATTACACCCACCAAAAGCGGTCGCTCTCCCATGTATATTCGTATCCATCTGGGTTAGGAACAGGGATGATATAAAAGTCCTAAGCGAAGTCAAAGAGTGCAGATGTCCGGAAGGGAAAACATACAAAGAAATCGAGCAGGCGAAAGAGTGAATAAGGCTCGGAAGGCTCAGAGACAAGCGCATGCACAAGATAGAGTGAGGTAGCAGTAGCAATCCACTAAAGGGAAAAGTTAGTTGTAGGTGGCGTTTCTAGGCGAGACACGATATACTTCGCGAGCGTGTTGGGCTCCGATGATCACAAATGACAATTTCTGCTCAGGCGGAAATTCTTTGGAGTTGGAGTGTACTGGCTCACTTTGCTCCTTCGCAGCAGTAGCCTCACCATTCGAGATAACAAGACTCAATGTTTCTCTCCCCATCCCACTGAGTCCCACATTCTTCAGCTTCACAAGATCTGGTCTCAGCCTTTCTATTTCCTGGATAAACTCGTTGATCTCAGACAGAGGATGGTAGTCTGTGTGAAAAGTCGTGTTTTGAAGTGATAAGAAATCCCATTTCGTGTGCGATCGTTGTAGCTTGGCTTCTGGTAGAGATATATTAGCCAGGAGAGAGGGTTGGAGGTTAACAAATCCTTCTGGGAGCCCTGAGACAGAATTTGGGGTGTATACGTCAAGATGAGTGTGTCCAATGTACCACAAGTCCAGGTCATGTGTCTATCGACCGGACATTGGACAAACCAGTCAGTATGTGTCGATACACTTGTGTAACTGAGCTACGGCATACATTCACGAGATTTATCACATCTTTGAATGCTTCTGAACCACTCTCAACATCGAAGCGCCATAATCTACCAACCGAAAGGGGTTCGAAGTCGAGTGTGTTAGGGAAATTGAAGAAGTGTTGATTGGTAACTATCGGCTGAGCAAAGACTGCCAATAGCGATATGCTCGCAAGCGCGATAAGCTTGCACACTCTGGACATCTTACAAGCTCTCGTTCGATTGAAAACGTCGAGGTAGGAAATGGAACGCAAGATCAGGATCGTGGGAGGAGGAGTGGTCGTGTGCCATAATTGAGGTTCTAGAACCTTGGTACATTTCTTCCTATCAACATTCCTTGAACACCTTAATACTTATTCAAGCAGCATCCTCCCGTCTTCCGCGTCCTATCTCCCAGATCTGTACAGTCGTTTGCTTCGCCCTAGCGTCGCGATGGAGTTTTGGACTGGAACTTATTATTTCATTCACTCTGTACTAGCAGCGACTCAGTACTCGTCGGTCGGATCTAGGCTCTTAAGCTTTTCGTATTTTTTCATGAGAAATTTGGTCAGTATGTATCTGCTCAAGAAGCGATAACGCCTTATACTGCTCTTTCCATGTCTCATTCTGCTAGTCAGCTGTATTCTCCTTCAAACACTTCTAATTCCTATGGAAGCCGTGTCCACTGGAGACGATATAGTGGAACTCCGTTTAGTCTCAGTTGAAATGTCTTGTGTTGAAGCGATGATCTCATGAAACAGCTGGCCATGTCAAATTGCATCCTCAACTTATCTTGCTGCTTTCAGAATCTAGGGTGGATTTATCAACTAAGAGTTGCTTCTGAAAGATTTTGAAATAGTTACTTATTGATATACTCATTTCGTGCCCCTTAAGGGCCGTCAAGAAAATATCTGATCTGGAAGTCAACTGCGTCCAGGCATATTTCTACAATCTCCATCTGCTATGCATTGGTACATTTTCCTACTACTCTAATGATTGCCGCAATTACTGTTGACATCCTTGTCGGCTCTTTCCTTGATGTTTCTACCTTCATCATATTCGGACATGACGTCCAGGTCTGCATACAAACTGTCAACACTAACAAAGTAGGACTGTTCAGACGGGCATGTTTTTTACAGATCCAATCCAGAATGCTCTCTATATCATCAACTACTTCTGAATAGCACTTCTTGACCTTTTCTTTTTTATAAAATCAGTCTAGAAGTACTCTTTTCCATAAGAATCAAAGCCACTCTTGCCTTGTCTGTGCATCTACAATGCTCTAGAATTCCCTTCTTGCTCTTCTTTCCATCCCTGATACCAGCATGTTCAAACAGAGATTCCATCCTTTGTATAAAGCATTGAACCTCAGAAGGTTCACTATGCTTAGACTTGGGTGCATTTCTGCTGTCAGGCAGTGGCATCTTGTATCTAGTGGATTGCTCCAACTGTTACTCATTGCCAATGCTGGTAGTAACATGATTGTTGTTTTTCTGACATGTCGTCTAGGTCAGATTTATGTTGAAATGGGAAATGGGAACTCACACTGCTCTGCGCGCTACAAGGTACTCTGTCACATTGCCAGCAGCATCGGTAACACAGAAACATTTAAAGGATGCAGTTAGGCACACAGACCAAGGTTTGAGTACGGACAAACTGGTCCTGGAGCGACGAAAGGATTGGTTGTGTCCTCACTGACTCAGACGTACGGAGTGTTTTAATGAGGTGCACCTTGTCCCGTCGCAGTGTCATTCACACCATCTTCGTCCTTCGTGAACACACACTGATTTCGTCGTATTCATTGTGATCCAAATGTGATCACTTTACTTTGTGTGAGTACTGTCCACAAAAGCACAGAGACCACTGATATCATCGCACTTACCGAGATGAAAAAGTATACGTCGATCTATCGCATTCCCTTGTGGGTACACTTGTGATCACTTTGTATGTGCTGTGAGCAGGATGTGAACATTGACCGTAAATCGACAGGGAATCTTGACATCGTATCCCTCTTGCATCTATGATAGGCGACGCTGAGAGAAAGTTGGTCTGTGGGATGGTGCGGTTACGCTTACGACTCTGCGTCGAACCAAGATCCGAATACCGGAAAACTCTCCCAGTGAAAATGAACCATTAATAAAACTGTAGGCACGTGGGCACAAATGTACCCTAGACACATCCCCATCCCCAAAGTAAGTAAAGATAAAATAGCATGATGGAAGAAAAAAACCAAAAAAACAAATCGCCATGTGTAGATGGCCAGAGAAATATACAGGATGGGAACGATAGCAATCAAAGGAATGTCGAGGTCTGAAAACATTTCATCAAGATAAGTCCCAAAGAATGACAATCAAGATGTAAACAGACAGTATGGAATATATAAGAATGCACACATTCGCGAGAGCAGGTATAAACGCATTCCAGATCACGGCCCTAGGAACCATGAGATCATGCACAATCAAGATACAATTCCTTCAAATGTAAGTAGCGCTGTGTCACCATCGCAAGATCGCGATGACGACTCGGCCCTTTGATAGTACCGCACGAAGTCTATAGCTACCGTTTCTGCAGGTCCTGCATGGGAAGTTAACGATCGCTTATTCTGGAATCAACATATCAGCTTTACCTAATTCAAGTGCCAATTGCAACAAAACTAATTCGGAGAGGCTGGCGCCCTGTGTTGGCACTTCAACATTTGCATTGGTCCAAGAGCCCGCCCACTACGTAAAACCACATGAGAACTTCAAGTGTCTATTGATTCGCTGCACACGAATTTGCTTACCACCATGTGGATATTCTCTGTGGATGAAGACACAACGATCTCAATAAAACCTCCGTCCAGGCAAAACGAAGTCCGCTGCTTCAAGGATGCTCTTGTCCGTGCTCCAGTCTCAGGGCCTTGGGCGCGTGACTTGAGGACCAGGTATCCGTTTTGGGTTGTAACAAGCTTGTGATCATGTAGTTGATCGTCCACAGCTTCCCAGAAAGGGTCATCATCTGTATTGTAGTAATGAATGAGTAATGCTCCAAGCACACATGGACGTAAAGGGAACCCAAATCACCTCCGTAGAACGACCGACCGTCGGTGTTGAACTCGTCTGAAAATACTAAACGGTACGACACGCCGTCCTTGCTACTCCGGATCAAAGCTTCTTGAGGAGTAGCAGGATCGATTCCTACTGATAATGGGCTAATCTTGACCGTTGATAGAATGGATGACGTCAGAGTCAGATAGCAGACTCACGTCATTGGTATTTGACTTCGTAGATCAAAGTCGACAGACGATGCCTGTCCCGTCGAGTTGATCCTCGTGTTTCCAACGATCAGCTCATTTCGCCCGTTGTCATGATAATACCGGTAAACGGGGTACATTACAAACAGAGAGAGGAGCGCGGACAGCAGGACGATCAACCCCACAATGTTGACGAAACCTCGCAGCGACATTGAGCGCTCAGGATCATACATCGTCTTCTCGTCAAGGTCATCTTCCTCGTCAATCAGGTCATCCAATAGTGGATCCCATGCATAGGGCACGAGCCCGTGCTCAGGTATCATCGTCCCAACGGGGTATTTGGAATCCGAGGAAAGAGGATCAATAGGAAGTGTCGGGTGGTGTTTCGCGTAGGGAAGTGGAGACGGGTCGTCCTGAGTTTCTGCCTTGCGATAGAGGACCATGGGACCACGGGAATGCGACGGGTTTGTGGAGGAAAGCGCTCGACTTTCCTCAGAGGGCATCTTCGTGAACTTGGTGCTTCCTCGAGAACCAGGGCGGGAAAATGGGGAAAGCATGTGAGGTCCATGTGGGATGGGAGGATTGGGCTGTGAAGTGCCCGACGCAAGATGTATGATCTTGCTATGATGCGCTCTGTTCTGAGGTGTTGTCTTTGGAGAGAACTCAATCGGGGGAGCTAGCCTGGGGGATGGTGGTGGCATGTTATCGTAGGACCGTGAGTAGTCGGCGGGAGAATCGTAGGAAGATGACGCCTGGATGTTGTCAAGGGCGGCCGCATGCCGCATGGACTGAGTCGTTTCACCAGGAGGCATATGCTGTCTCTCGTGAGGGGACTCTCGGCCAGATGAGGGGATCGAAGGGGAAGATGGGAAGGAGTGAAAGTCGTCTTCTTGAACACAAAAGTAAGGCCCTGGAACCATTGATGGGGAATTCGAAGGAACGACAATGCGATGATAAAATGCGGCATATTGTCTCCGACCTCGACGCAAGGACGCAAGTCCAAGCAAAGTGATTCGTGACGGATGGTAATGATGTGACGGAATTTGGCATTTTCCCGAAACATATATATGGAGACATCCAAGCGCTGTCTCAAGCAAGATGGGAAGTTTGAGCTCTTCTAGTGATCTTTGTTTTCCCTGCGTACAAAAGAAAGTGAAATATTCATGAAATCCATCAGACCGAATGGAACTGACCCGACGCCGATTGTCTCAGGAAGATCTTCCGACGCATGTGGTGGGCGTGACCGGCTGTTTTTTTGTGCCTGACAATGTGTAATAGTCGTCTGTTTCAAGTGAGTTTATTATCAAAAGAGGACGAGTTTTTCTGTTGAGCGCTCATATCGAACTCGGAACAAGAAACGGGCTGTGCTCAGCACCGCGCATAGTAGCCTTGGTTTCGATGGCTTGATGGAGTGTTGAGCGGTGAGCGTTAAAGCGATAAATGGGGGACAAGGCAGTGGTTGAAGGACAAAATAGCAAGGGGGATAGTGCACAATGCTAAGAACGACCACATAATGTGAGACAGACTGCATATGCATGATTGCCGGCGCGGGTGCCGTCATCTGACATAACTTTCAATCTTTTGCTTCTATCTTGTCCTTGGCGTAAATCATTCCACTTCATCCTAGTCTCACTTGACTCGCGAATGCTTGTTTCCTTTCCCACTGATTCTCACAGCTTCTGACCCAACCTGTCATTGATCTACAAACTTGATTTGTATGCCAGCCAGCAGCACCTTCGAAAGGGCTTGCTCGCTAATACCCACGTTACCTTTCTAGCGGAGCTCATCCCGCACAGTGTGAAATTCATCGCCGGAAAGGCGAAATAAAAGATAGAAGCTTCGTGGCTCTAGGAAAGGTTGAGGATAGAAGACAAGAAAGTATACACGTGCGAAGTGGTACCCGGAACGTGGATCGGGATGGTTTACTCCTACTCTACTCCCAATTTCTCATTTCGTCGAGAGTTTCATGCCAAGGGCCCACTCGATGATTGGAAGCTGCGACGTGGCCCTGCGAGACTCATTCGTCACAAAGTAGTATAAAACGCTGGGGAAGAATCGTGACCCCCACCGCAAAATGTTCGTTCGCTCTCTTCTTACGGTTCTGACGGTTGCTGCGCTTGCTGTACTGGGCAATGCTGCTTCTGGTCAACTACAACAACTCTCCAACTTTGGCTCAAACCCGACGAACGTCGGGATATATCTTTACCGTCCTCCGAATGTAGCAAGTTCTCCTCCTCTCATTGTCGCAATGCACTATTGTGGCGGAACGGCCCAGGCATACTTTACGGGGACCCAATACGCCAACCTTGCTGATCAGCATGGATTCCTCGTCATCTACCCCGATGCCCCAGACAGCGGTAACTGTTGGGATGTCCACACCAACGCTACGCTCACCCATAATGCCGGAGGAGATTCTCTGGGAATAGTATCGGCAGTCCGCTACGCGATCTCGACTTACAATGTCGATTCCAATCGCGTTTTCGCAACTGGTACTTCTTCTGGAGCAATGATGACTAATGTCCTTGCTGGTGCGTATCCTGACGTCTTCAAGGCTTGTGCGGCTTTCGCAGGCGTTCCGTATGGCTGCTTTTCTGGCCCTGACATGTGGAACTCTGCTTGTGCGTCTGGGACTCTCTCGAAGACAGCGCAGCAATGGGTAAGATTTGCGTTGTCGAATATTTGTCTCTTTATTCTCCATGGATAACTGAAGTGTTCATCAGGGCGACCTTGTCCGAAGTGGGTATCCCGGCTACAGCGGTTCCCGTCCGAAAATGCAAATCTGGCAAGGAACACTGTAAGCGATACTGATTGTCCGAAGTACCACTAATACCGACTGTTCCTTATAGCGATACTACTCTCAATTATAATAACTTTGCGGAAGGTATCAAGCAATGGACTAACGTCTTTGGTTATTCCACCAATCCAACGTCCGTCACTTCGAATTCTCCGCTCCCTAACTGGACTCGTTCGGTCTACGGACCAAACTTCCAAGCGATCAGCGCGGCCGGTGTGGACCATAATATCCCTACTCAGGAGAACGATGTCCTTGCATGGTTTGGCATAACTGGCAGCTCGGGTACGACGAGTGCCCCGACTTCTACGCCAACTACGTCGTCCA